>JAJLVP010000014.1:0-78537 GCA_030570435.1 Pichia ethanolica | reverse complement strand
GTATTATTAACTAGTGACATCAGAAGGAGGCTTGTAATTATAATTAATAATATATTACAGTATTATAATTGAATCAGCAGATTACAGTAATTAATTAGGTAATGAGTTAATAAAATTAGTAAACAATGTATCAAATAAAGTGTTATTTAGACTGATATATCACGGGCACACGTGTATCAGTAATACTCTCAAAAGAATAAAATGAGAGACTTGTATTCTGGCGAGAATCCTTATGAGGACGTGGACTGTTCGAATTATTAGATTTGTATAAGTAGATGATGAAGTTATATAATACTAATATAACATGTGGTAAGTGCTATTGTTGGAATCCAGGTAACAACTGGTAATTATGAGGACGATCTGTTATTGTAATAACAAAATAGGTAATTACCTATGGTATGTAATAGATTACAATAACATGTGAAAATGATATTATATATATAGATAATGATATAATTATAGAGTGTAATATGTCCCACCATGTTGTTACGTAGAGTTCCATTGACAATAAACATTATTACATTTGGTATTATTAACTAGTGACATCAGAAGGAGGCTTGTAATTATAATTAATAATATATTACAGTATTATAATTGAATCAGCAGATTACAGTAATTAATTAGGTAATGAGTTAATAAAATTAAATAAATTTTAGTCATTGAAAAACATTTTAGCTTTTATGCATATTTTTAATCTCATTTTAATCCCGTTTTATTTTTATTTTTATTTTTATTTTTATTTTTATTTTTATTTTTATTTTTATTTTTATTTTTATTTTTATTTTTATTTTTATTTTTATTTTTATTTTTATTTTTATTTTAATTTTTATTTTTTATTTTTATTTTATTTTTTTATTTTTTTATTTTTTATTTTTATTTTTATTTTCAACTAACTGGTTTTCATTGTTTTTTAAATCATAATATATACATTTTGTACATACAATTTATACTAAACTTTATACTAAACTTTATACAGTATTTTATATTGTGTTTTATTATAATATTTGAAATACATATATAATTTGCATTACATCATAGTTACAAAACTTCTTAAAAATCTGACCATCTTTTGAGAATTAACAAGTTACTCCAGCCCTCTCAAACGTTAACGGCTAGGTTACTTCAACTTATCGGAAAAAAATTTTCATTGTCTAATATTTGTTTTGCACTTATGAATTTAAATTTTGTAATAGCATAAGCCTCATTCTTAAAAATGGCAAAAAATGTAATATTGCCGAAACTACAAGAGTCTATTTTTGAAGTTCAAGTAGAAACTAGAAACAGTTGATATTTTTTTTCTTTTTCTAAATTTGTTGTTTTAAAGCTTTTGTTTTAACTTTTTGTTTTAGATTTTTTGTTTTATATTTTTTGTTTTTGAACTTTTCAATCTTTCCTAACAACTTTATTTGTTTTCAAAGCCGCTTTCTCCCTCAAAATATCATCCAATGAGCTTTTCTTATTTTCTCTATTGAGATATAAAATAAAATATTTTGAAAAAGTTTTCTATTTTGATTACTAATTATAGACAATTATATATATTTAAAAAGATAGTTAAGATTGTTTGAAATTACTAGAATAATTCTAGCTCTTTGTTAAAAACTGGTTTGTATGGCAGAATTCATTTAAAATGTCATTATTGGCACTTTTGTTATCAATAACTTATGTGAAGCATTTGTGTCAATAAATATCAGAGAAGATAACCAAACAAAAACTTAGAACTACTTTTCATTAAGATTATTTCTGAAGAAATTCATTTACTAATGATTATGAAATTTAGATCATAATTAAATTGATCAAAACTACAGAAATACACATTATTAGATACCCTTAAAAGTGATCTTCTTGGTACCCATAGTAATGGGTGGCCAAGTAAAGGAAAAGAGATCAAAAGAAAAACTATTTACATCATGTGTTAGAAAGTGAATGTTAAAAGAACGAGGTAATGTTACTATTTCAAGGAAAAATATTAATGGTTTATTTAATTTGACAGGTAATATTAAGAAATAATTATTTTAATCATAATAAAGTAGAAGGCTTAGAGTGGATTGTCGTAACCATCTTTAAGTACTCATCAAATTCATGCAGTATTCTAATAAACGAATATAAATGTAGAATTGTTTAATCTTATCTAACATCTTTATAGTATATTTTATGTATTATTAAGAGTTTTTTCATTTTTGTATTATTCATATATCTATTTATGTTATTTTTATGCTAAATTTTCCCAAATTTACAAAAATAACTTTTCAAGTTCATCAAAATATGATCTTTTTAATTAGAGGTTTTGATTTTTATTTTGTAAAAATTTAATAAGAAAAACTAACTCATCAGAAAAAAAGTATATAGAAAAGAAGTTTAATAAAATGTACCATATATTTTATTAATATGAAATTAAAATGTTTTTTAAACTAATATTAGTCAGTTTTTAGTAAGTTCTTCTATTGGTATAAACAAATAAAAAATGAAATCTTTTGTGTCTCTGAGTATTTCTTTAGAATGTAAAGATACCCAAAATCCATTTTTTAGAAATGGTTGTATAGTGTAGTGGTTATCACTTTCGGTTTTGATCCGAACAACCCCAGTTCGAATCCGGGTACGACCTCTTCTTTTGTTTTTTTACTTTTTTTTGATTTTTAATTAATTTTTTCATATTTAATAACTATGATTACAACAAAAACAATGTCATAACTAAAATTTATCTCTTTTTTTCTCTTTTTTCTCTTTTTTCTCTTTTTTTTTTTTTGCTGTCGCCGCTTTTTGTTTTTTTTTTTGTTTTTGTTTTCGTTTTGTGCACAAAAAAAAAGCGATTTTGATTTTTTCACTGATTTTTTTGTGACACACACTGGTTTTAATTTATAGTGTGCTCTATAACGAAACATATTTACCCTGTTTTTGATCTGTGATAGTGTGGCAAATTGAAAAATTTCATTTTACTTAATTTCATTATATTATATTACATTACATTTCACTTCTGAATTTTACACTTTCTTTAATTATTTTCTATTGGATTATTTCACTTGTTTATTTATTCTATTCATTTATAATATATAATCATCTTGTTAATATCCATATTAAAATGGAAATTCAAATTCAACAAGCAGTTGAAATTGCAAATAGTCCATCAAATGACCAAAATTTGAAAAATCAAGCATTATCATTTATTTCAGAAATTAAATCATCAGATGATGGATGGAAACATTGTTTAAAATTATTAGAATTAGATAATTCAAATTCAAATGTTAAATTTTTCTCATTTCAAGTCATAGATTATAAATTAGTTTCATTATCAAATAATGATAAATTAATAATTAAAGATTTAATTTTTAATTATTTAAATAATTTAATTTTAAATAATAAAATTGAACCAATTTTTTTAAGAAATGCATTAGCTAAAACTTTAGGTTTAATATTTGTTAATTGTAATTTAGATTGTTATCAAAATTTAATAAAAGATTTAATTTCATTATCATTTAATGAATCAACTAATTCATTTAATAAAATTGCAACAGATTATTTAATTAGAACTTTACTAGTAATTCATCAAGAAATAGGTGATCAATCAATTACAAGGGATAATTCGATTCAAGATAAAAATAATTTATTAAAAGATTCAATTAGATCAAATGATATGATTAATTTAACAAATATTTGGAAAAAAATTTTAATTGATTTCAATGATAATAATAATAATGATAATAATAATAACAGAAATGATAGTAATACAGAAAATAAATCTTTAGATAATGAAATTATTAATAATACAATCTTATGTATTGGTTCTTATATATCATGGATTGAAATTAATTTAATTTTAAATGATGATTATATATCAAATTTATATCAATTTTTAAATTCAAATAATAATTCAACTAGAAGAATTGTAACTGCAAATACTTTTAATGAAATTTTACATAAAAAGATGTTACCAGCAAAAAAATTAGAATTAATCAATTTTTTAAATTTAGGTTCAATTTTAAATCAAATTAATTTAAATTCAAAAATTTTACAATTCGATGTAGCTTTATCATTTTCAAAATTAATTAATCAAATTGGAATTGAATTAATATTAGTTTTAGAAAATTCTTCAAATGATGAATTAACTAATGATAATTTTAGAAATTTAGCTTGTTCAAAAATTTTAGAAATTTTCCCACTTATTTTTAATTTTTTATCAAATGAATTTGATGATATTTCAATTGAAGTTTTCCCATTTATTGGAAATTTTCTATTATTTTTGAAAAAAAATATTACAAATGAAAATTTAGATTATTCACTTTTAAATAATGATAATTTATTAACTACATTATCTGAAAATATAATTTTAAAATTAAAATTTGATCTTGATGATGATGGTGATGATGATGAAACAATTGAACAATTTAATGAAATTAGAACTAAATTAAATGTATTTTTAGATTCAATTGTTTTATTAAATGAAAATTTAGCATTAGATGTTTTAATTAATTGTATTAATAAATTTTTATTTAATGATTTAAATAATAAAGAAAATAATAATAATAATGATAATAATAATAATAATGATTCAAATGATTGGAGGACAATTGAATTAGGTTTATATGTTTTAACTTATTATAGTGATATGTTAAGAAATAATATAATGAATTTACCAAAAACAATGATTAATAATTCAAAACCTTATTTTTTATTTAATGAAATGTTATGTAAATTAATTAATAATTCAAATGAAATTTTAATTAATCATCCATTAATTCAATTATTATTTTTTGAATTAATTTTAAAACATTATTCATTCTTTTTAAATAATAATATTCAAGTTGAAAATATTAATAAAGATGATTTATTAATGAAAATTTTAAATATATTTGTGTCAAATTTTGGTATTTTTAGTTCAAATGAAAAAGTTAAATATAGATCATGGTATTTATTTTATAGATTTTTAAAATTAACAAAACCTAAAATTAATGATTTTATTATTGAAGAATTAATTAAATCTTTATTACCTTTATTAACATTTAATTATCAAATTTTATCAAATAAGAATAAATCATTAAATTTTTATGATTTAGATTTATCATTAATTGAAGAATCTGATTCTTTTGAAAATCAATTATATTTATTTGAAAGTATTGGTTTATTAATTACATTTATTTCAAATGATGATTTAAAATATTCAATTTTAGAGAATGTTTTACAACCTTTATTTTTAAATCTTGAAAATGGTATTAAATCAATTTCAAATTTAAATTTAAATTTATTAATTCAAGTTCATCATTCAATTATTGCAATTGGTAATATTTTAAAAGGTTTTGAAAATTTAAAATTTGAGAATTTAAATAATTTAAAATTTTTAAATATTTTAAATCAAATTACTCAAGTTATAATGATTACAGTTGAAAATTTTATTAATTATAATATAATTAGAGAATCAATTCAATTTTGTGTTGTTAGATTATTTATAATTTTAAATATTAATGAATCTAATAATAATATTGATGAATTATTACAAAATTTATTATCAAAATTTATTTCTTGTACAATGACAAATTTTGAAAAATTAAAAACAAATGAAATTATTAATTTTATTAATTTTATTTCACAAATTTTACATCAAATTAATAATAATAATAATAATAATAATAAAAATAATCAATCAAATAATTATTTATTATTACAATCATTATTATCACCTTTATTAAATAAAATTTTTATAAAAATTGAAAATGATTCAAATAATATAAATGATGAATTTATTAAAAGAGATATATTAGATTTACAAAAATCTGTAATGTCTATGATAATTGCAATTTCAAATGATCATTTAAATTCTTTATGGTTAACAACAAATGAAAATAAAGAAACTTTAATTATGATTATTAAATTATCTTTAAATTATGCATCAAATTATTCAATTTATGATTTATCAATTATTAAATTATCATTACTTATATTAAATTTATTATGTCAAGGTATTGGTAGTGGAATTGTAATTGATCCATTTGATAATTTTAAAAATGATAATAATAAATTTGAACAAGTTGATGATATTTTAATTAATAATTCAATTCTATTAAGTATTGAATTAGGTGTTAAAATTCCAACTGATAATAAAAATTTATTAAAAGATGCACAATTTAGAAATAATGTTACATTAGAAACTTGTAGATTATTAAAAGGAATTGCACATATAGGATATGAATACCCAGATGCTAATACATTACAAAAGAAAAAATCAGAAATAAATAATACAAATTTAATTAAACAAGAAAATAATAAATTACCAGTTGGATTTAATGAAATTAAATGTCAACAAATTGCCAATATTTTAGTTAATCATTTTGGATTCCCAGTTGAATTATCTAATGAATTTATACAGACTTTAGTTTCAAATACTGATCGTCAATTCCTCAAATATATTATATCTCTTGTTGAGAAATTTTAAATAGTCATTAAAAAATCAATTAATTAATTAATTAATCAATTAATTAATTATGTATAAAAATAAAATGTTATAAAAAGTTATAAAAAAAAGTATAAAAGAAAATATAAAACTGTTTTTAGTTAATTAGTTAATTAGTTAATTACTTTATCTTACTTTAAATGCCTGTTTGCTTTTCTTATCTCTGAAGTGACAAAAACGTCTCCCTGTTTATTTTTTTTCTCACGCTAAAAAATTTCTTATCAAAATTGCACTGGCGCACGCACTGCACCGCACAGCACCTCCTTTGATCGGGTGGCCAATATTGCTTTTGCGTATTTAGTACTTACATATCGGTTTGGTTCTCTTTTCTTGCTGAGCTTTTTGTCATGTTCTGAGAATATACACGTATATAACTACAGTTATAGATATAGATACAGATCGAATATAGACAGACCGCTAAGAGATGGAGTTTAATCAGCCAGAGGAAACATTGTTCTCTGTTGATTCTTTAAATAATCCAACAAATACGACTTCAGCCACAATATTAGTAGATAGTAGAGGAACTGAGAAATCAACAGATATAAGTTGGTCTGTTGAAACTGAGGGTAATATCGATCCATTGCAAATGAATAATATATCTACTTCCACATCTACATCTCCATTAAAACTAATTGATGAGTCTGTAATAAAAAATATACCCATTATAAACGATAATAATAACACTAATAATAATAATAACACTAATAATAATAATAATAATAATAATAATAATAATAATAATAATAATAATAATAATAATAATAATAATAATAATAATAATAATAATAATAATAATAACATTAGTATAGCTGCACCACAAATGGCATCTTCTTTGAGCTCAACAAATTCGTCTTTTTTATCTAATTCTGATATACCACCTACATCAATCAACATAGAATCATCTAACAATAGTATAATATCCCCAAATAGAAACCAACCATTATCAAAATCTCTAAATTCAAGTTTAAAAAATAAATCTAATAGTGATACTGATGTTAACGTTTTAATTAACCCAATAAATAAAAATAAAACAAGTAGGAGAAGTTCAAAAAGAGCAATGAGTTCTTCATTAGATGATGATTTAAAATCTAAAACTAGAATAAATTTAATTAGATTAAAACAAAATTCAACAAAAAAATCAATTGTTAATAATAAAACTAAAAATTTAGATTTTAATAAATTAAATAAAAATATTAATAATGATATTAATAATACTCATTTAATTAACGAAGCACAATCGATTAATACATTACAATTTAATAATTTAAATCCATTTGATTATCAATTTACTTATTTTTCAAATCATAAATCTGTACCTTCATTATCACATTGTAAATTATTATCAAATAATGAAGTTATTTTTTCACTTTTAAATTATTATAATAAATTTTTACCTGATGTTGATAAATTATTCCCTTGGTTACATGGTATACATAAATTAAATTATGGTCAAATTAGTTTTTTAAGTAATTCAATCAATCCATCAAATGATAAAAAACCAAAAGTTATATCATTCGAGAAACCAATTTCATTAGATGAAAATAATGTTTTTGATGATGATGATGATGATGATGATGAAGAAAATGAATTAAAGGCAGAAGATGAAGAAGAAGAAAAAGAGGAAGAATTAGATGATGTTACAAAATTAACTCAAACTCCAAATGCAAGATTTTTAATCCCAATTAGATCATGTAATATAAGTGGTGAAATTTCATTAAATTTTACAAGTATAATAACGGAATCAACAGGTTTAATTAAAGGTACTGTATCCGCTGATGATATTTTAGTTTCTTATTCAAATATTGTCAACTTAGAAATTTATTTACAAGGAATTCTACCAAATGAAGTATTCAAATTTTATCATCCTGAAACTATTATAACAGATTGTATTATAACTCAACTAATACCAGTTTTTAAAAATTTAGATCCTGAAATTGGTATAAATTTAAGAAATTTCCATATTCAAGTTAGTAAAATTAGTAACATATCTGATTTTATTGTTTATTGTTTTAATAAAGAAGATCATAAATTTAATATGAACAATGAAAATAGTGATTCATTTATAAATAATAAATGTAAATGTATCAATTTATCAAGATTATTACACATTGCACAATTAGTTTATCAAAAGCAACACCCTGAAATCATTACAAAAAACAATAGTAGTAATAATCAAAAATTATATTTAAATAACAAAAAATACAATACATTTATTTTAAATAATCCAAACTTAGAATCATTAAGTTCTTCGAATTTAATAACAATTCCAATTATTGATGAATCATCATCAATAAAAAAAGACGATGAATTATGTTCTAAATATGATATAAATGTATTTAACAATTGGGATTCAAATTATTTATATAGAGAAAGATTAGAAATATCTAAAATGTCAACTGCAACTCCATTACCTGGTGATGTTTGGTCAGGAAATATAACAGATTATGAGTGTTTACAAATTCAATTAAGTAATGGCAAGCTGATTCCTAGTATTTCAAAAGGAAAAATTTCAGAAATTTTAAAAAATCAAAAAATTGAACCATTATATTGTAATTCTGATAATACTATTGTTAAATTAACAAAATTTGATTTTAATAATAATAATAATAATAATAATAACAAAAATTATAGTGATTATAATGCTGAAGAATACGATAGAAAATTAATTACATTTCCAAATTTAATTTGGAAATTTTATATTAAATGTGTTGAAGGTGCACATATACCCAATTTAAATCAACTGAAATTAATATATGAGAATTATAAAGATTGTGATTTTATTAATATTGAATTCCCACCGAGTGGATCATTATCATTAACAGATATGTCAGATGATGATATTTTATCAATTATTAATATATGTAAATTTTGTTATTATATTTGTAATGATAAATTTCCTGGATTAATTTATTGTTCTGATGGTTATACTGAATCTTCATTATTGATATTATGTTATTTAATGTATTCTGAGGATATATGTTTAGATGAAGCAATTTTGAAATTACATAATGATTATGGTAGGCCATTTTTTATTTTTAAAACAGATTATATATTATTATCAAAATTAGAAATTATAATGAATAAATTTTCACCATTGAGATTTGGAGATGAAAATAATGAAACTAATGAAAATTTTAAGTTTGAAAATAATTTAAAATCTATTAGATCATTATTATTAATGCCAAAGAGGAAAAATTCAGTTGGAACAGTAGGAACAGTTGGAGCAGTTGGATTGACAAATAATAATAATAATAATAATTTTATCAGTAGCAATTCTTCGTTTATAACCTCAACAGGACATCACGTTGTTCAATTTAGAGGTAATCAAAATTCACAATTAAAATTATCAAATACTTATAATACTTATAATAATGCATTTAATAAAATAAAGAAGAATATTATACCAGATATTAAAGATTGCTTTAATGAAGTTCATGGTTCATTACCATCAAGGATTTTAAAACATTTATACCTTGGATCATTAGTTCATGCTAATTCAATACCATTACTATCAAGATTAAATATTGAATATATTGTAAGTGTTGGTGAGAAAGTTTCATGGTGTGATAAATTTCAATATGAAAGGGATAATAATGAATCAATTGGATGTGAAATACTTAAATTTAAAAGATTTCAAATTGATGATAATTCAGGGTATAAATTAAATATTAAAAAAGTTTTAATATTACCAAATATAAATGATGATGGAATTGGTACATTAATTAAAACTATTGATAAAACATTAGAATTTATAAATGAATGTTATGAAAATCAAAGTAAAATTTTAGTTCATTGTCAAGTTGGAGTTTCAAGATCTGCAACTGTTTGTATTGCTGAAGTTATGAAAAGGCTTAAATTAAGTTTAGCAAGGGCATATATGTTTGTTAGAGTTCGTCGACTTAATGTTATAATTCAACCAAATTTAAAATTAATGTATGAATTATTTAAATGGGAGGAGAATTATCTTTCAAAGAAGGAAAAGAAATGGAAAGAAATTAAGATTGAAGATGAATATGAAGAAGGAGAGGATGATGATGATGAGATAGAGGAGGATGAGGAGGAACTAATTAGGAATGGATTAGATGAATTAGAAGATTTAGAGGATTTAGATGATAATGCTATATTTGAAGGTGTTGAAGAATTTAATCTATTTGATGATAATCAAGATGAAAATAAAAATGAATTAATTCGAAATGATAGTTTATCGTCTAATACATCGACTATATTTACTAATAATTTAAATAAAAGTGAAAGGTCGTCAATTTCTACGACTAGAGGAAATAGTATAGGTAGTAATAGTAATGGGATTAATTTTTGGAATAATAATAATAATAATAATACTACTACTAGGAATAAATATATCAGTTCAATATGTGAAGAGGATGAATATATTGAAGAAAACAAAATTAAAGAGAGAGAATATGATGTAATTAGTAATTTTAAAAATTCATTAAGGGAAGTTGACTGGTATGTTTTATGCAGGGAAATTTATAATTTAAATAGGGCTTATATTAAATCTGAATGAATAATAATAATGATACAATATATAAAATATACAAGATATATAAATTATATATAAGATATAGAGGAAAAAAAATTTATTAATCTTTCTTTTTAGTTGAATAAATTACTGTAAATAAGAAAACTGTTGCACTCCATAAAGCTAATGAACCACATGCAATTGAAATTATTGTATTTAAAATTGTTGAATAAACCATATAAAGTACAGGTGAAGCTGAATCTATTAATTTCATTTTAAATAATAAATGATAAATTGATAAAGGTACTAAATAAATCCAAATTGAGAAAGAACAAGTTAAAAATATCCACCATTGCCAATTTATAATTGAATTTGAATTAATTAATTTTAAATATGAAATAATTATACCAATTTCAATCATTATAAATAATAATAAAATTGCAGTTAAAATTATAAAACCATATAAATAATTTGAAGTTGAATAAGATTGAAAATTTGATAATAAAGTTGAATATAAAAATTTTGATTCAATGAAAACTATTAAACATGGGCATAAACCGAAAATTATTAAAGATAAAGGTAATTTTAAATAAATTGGAGTTTTTAAATTTTTATTAATTAATTTATTATTTTTTTCAATATTATTAATTGATGGTGGTAATTTATTAAATAATGAATTATTTAAATAATTAAATTTTTTTGATATAATACCACCAATAATTGAAATTGGTAATTGAATTAAAGCATAAATTAAAAATAATGAAATTAAATTACTAAATTTAACTGATCTTGGAGATTCTGGATCATAAATTAAAGAATTAGTAATTATAATTATAATTAATGATAATAAAATTAAAACACTACCTGATAATGAAGATATTATTAAAGTAAATTTATAAGATAAATTTGAATTATTAAATAATTTAAAGAATTGAATTGATGAAAATCCTGCAAAGAAACCACCAATAATTGAAACAATTAAAATTAATGATAAAATTTGATCATTTTGTAGGAATGAATTTTTTAAGAAAATGAAAAAGGATAAACCTGAAATTAATAAAGTAAAAATGAATTGAATACCTGAACCTGATAAGATTGATAATAAAATTAAGAAATTTGGTTTAATAAATGAAATTTGAGCAATATTATTAAATTTTGAATCATTTGAATTTAAATTTGAACGAAATGTTGATAATAAAATGAATGCGACAATAATTGAAATTAATAATATAATAACTAAAGAATTAATTAAAGAAACCCAATGAATTGAATTATTATTATCATTATTATTATTATTATGATTATTATACATTTTCCAACGATTATTATAATTAACTTCTAAATCTTCTCTCCAATAAATTGAATAAGTAAAAGGTATTAATTGAGAATCTGCATTTAAATCTAATTTAAAATTTTGGAAATTTTTTGAAGCACCTGGGCAATGATAATCACTAACAGATTTTGGATAAACTTCAAAACCTACAATTGAATAAAGTTCAGGATCTGAAGATTCTTTATGAAATCTAATTACAATCATTAAATGATTATTAATTAAAATTTCATTATTTTCATTTAAATAACCTAAACTAAAACCTGGTATATAATATTTTTTTGGTGGATCAATTCCATTATCAGTTAAAAAAGTTGTTGAACCAGGTAAACCATCAATTACCCAATTTGCAATATAATCATTTTTAATAATTTCTGCAGTTTTTTCAATATTTGATTTACGTATAATTCTATCACAAATTCTTAAACAAGGTTCATCTTTATTAAAAGTTAATTTATAATCAGATTGCCAAAATCTATCACCATTAATAATTTCTAATAAAGATAAATGAACTGGTTTTGCATTATTTGAATTTGGGCAAATAAATGGTAATTTATAATAACCATAAGGTTTTAAATTTTTATCTTTAATTGTTGAAGTTGCAGTATTAACTAATAAATCAACTTTATCACCAATTTTATAAAAATGTTTATTTGAATTCCAAAATAATGAATTTTTAAAATTTGAAATGAATGAATCTTGAACTGATAATGAAGTTAAGGATAAAAATAAAAGGATAAAATTTAGTAATTTTGAAATGATCATTATTGTTTAATAAAAAAAGGATTAATATTATAAGAGAAGAATAAAAGAAGGGAAAATAAGAGGGTAAAAAAGAATAAGAAAAAGAACAAGAAGGAGAAGTAGAAAAGAAATAATAACAACAACAACAAAAACAAAATGATGAGCATAGAAGTTTATGAATGGAAATTGTTGAAATATAAACAAATCGTTAGTATTAAAATAAGGGAAAACACGTAATCAAGCGAGAATTTTTGTTATAATAAATATTATGATTGCTTCACTAAAATTATTTTTTTTAATTTATTATTTATTATATTATATTTATTATACTTATTATAATTATTATTATCGATATATAATCATAACCAATGACACAAGGGGAACAAATTTTAGGACAATTGAAACGATATGAGGATGATAAACGAATTGAGAAAATGCCATTAATAATGGATGAGCCTGCAATTGATGAGCATAATGAAGATGAATTACTTAATTCACAAATTGAATTAATGCAATTATCAAGATCTCCAGGTACAATTATAAATAATATTGGTGAAGTTAATAATAATAATAATAATAATAATTATAATAAACATACAAAACATTATACGAGCCTTAAAATTAAAGCAAGTAAACCCAAATATTTCCCACCATTAAATTTTGGAATTATTGATAGTGATTTATATAGATGTGGACATCCACAAGTTATTAATTATCCATTTTTGAAAAGTTTAAAATTAAAGACAATAATTTATATTGGTGATAAAACCAATAATTGGGAATATTATAAATGGATTAAAGATGAAGGGATTCAGTTTATTCATTTACCTATAAAAATTGAACTCAGTGAAAAATCAGTGAAAGAGTTCAAGTATTTACTATCAATTATTAAAATGAACGACAACTATCCCATTTTAATACATTCCAACAAGGGCAAACACAGAGTTGGCTTTATCGTTGCCCTTATAAGGAAAAATCTGCAAAACTGGCTTTTAGCCCCAATTTACGACGAGTACAACAAATACGCAAAATTCGGCAAGGAGGACAGCATTGAACTGCAGTTTATTGAGCTGTTCGACGCGTCGATGGGATAGAAGTGGGTCTATTAATTAATTAATTAATTAATTAATTTGCCTCTTTTTTTTTTATTTTTATTTTTATTTTTATTTTTATTTTTATTCTGTCTCGGTGTTGAATTTCATTGGTTGAGATAAGAAACTTGATTTGATACACGCGTGCTTACGTAAGAGGTGTGGATTTACACATTCTTGACAGAATTTTTGACACTTTTTCCAATTTTGATTGATTTTTACTCATTTTTTCATTTTTTTTTATTTTTTTTTTTTATTTTTTTTTATTTTTTTGACACTTTTAAAAAAATTTTATTCATTCATTTATTTTATTTTGACACTTTTTCATTACATTCCATATTCATATCAATCAATATTCATATTCATATCCATATCCATATACTGTTTTTGCAAATATTATTCTTAGTATTAACTACTACCCCATTTTTTATACCTATTATTCACTTTTCATTCATTCATTCATCTATCTTCCCATCTATTCATCTATTCATTCAACAATTTTCTTATTTTAATCTAATTTTATTTTCATTTTGATACCCACCACTTACTATTGAATCATCATTAATATCAATAATTAATTAATTATAGTTAAAATGACTTCAAAATCTCATATTTGGACAGATCATTATGATTCAGTAACAATTTTAACAATGGTTATAGGTACTTGTTTAGTACTGATAATGTGCTTTGGTTTAGCTTACCTTTATTCAGGTTTAGCTCGTAGGAAATCTGCACTTCATATGATATTTTCAGTCTTCTTTATTTTATTAATTTCAATTTTTCAATGGTATTTTTGGGGTTATTCATTAGCATTCTCTTCAACTGCAACAAATAAATTTATTGGTAATTTACATAATTTTGGTTATCAAAATTTAGAATTAAGATATTTAATTGATGAAAATAATCATCCAAATGGTATGCCAGAAATGGCATTTGCAAATTTTCAAGGTATGTTTGCTTCAATTACTGCATGTATTTATATTGGTGCAATTTGTGAACGTGGTAGAATTTTACCATTTATACCTTTTACATTTTGTTGGTTAACTTTAGTTTATTGCCCTGTAACTTGTTGGATTTGGAATTCATCAGGTTGGGCTTATAAATGGGGAGTTTTAGATTATGCAGGTGGTGGACCAGTTGAAATTTTATCTGGATTTTCAGGTTTTGTAATTTCATTCTTTTTAGGTCCAAGAAAGGAACATTTAATGATTAATTTTAGACCTCATAATGTTTCAATGGTTACAATTGGTACAATGTTATTATGGTTTGGTTGGTTAGGATTTAATGGTTTAACATGTGTAACTCCTTCATTAAAAAGTATTTATGCAATTATGAATTCAAATTTATGTGCAGCATTTGGTGGTTTTACTTGGGTTTTATTAGATTTTTATAGAACAAATCATTGGTCAACAGTTGGTTTATGTTCAGGTATAATTTCAGGTTTAGTAGCTGCAACTCCAACTTCTGGTATAATACCTTTATGGGCTTCAATTATTTTAGGTATAATTTCAGGTTTTATTTGTAATTTTGCAACAATTTTTAAAATTTGGTTTAAAGTTGATGATGCTTTAGATGTTTTAGCTGAACATGGTATTGCTGGTGTAATTGGAGTTTTCTTTAATTCAATTTTTGCTGCAAATTATGTAATTGGTTATGATGGTTATACAGATCATCCAGGTGGTTGGATTAATCATAATTGGAAACAAATGTATAAACAATTAGCTTATTTAAGTGCAGTTGTTGGTTATTGTTGTGTTGTAACTGCTTTATTATGTTTTGTAATTGATAAAATACCATATTGTAAATTACGTGTTGATGAATATGGTGAAGAAGTTGGTTTAGATGAAGATCAAATTGGTGAATTTGCTTATGATTATGTTGAAGTTAGAAGAAATTTCTTTGATATTAATGGTTTAAGTGATGATTCAAATAATAATAACAATGATAATGATAATAATAATAATAATCATAATAGTAGTAATAACAATTCAGAGTGTTCTGATGATAAAGTTGGTGAAAAAGTTTAACAATCTATAAATTTTTCTTATTATTCTTCTTCCTTTCTTTTTTGTATTGCTGTGTATTTTTAATAAAATTTAATAGAGTTTTTTCTTTGATAAGGGAAGGGCGAGCAATTTCCACAAAATTAGGGAAAGTGGATTAATTGATAATGAAATTAATCCATTTGCCAAGCATATCCCAATTTGCCCTTGGTTAAATTGCCCTTAAGTATTACTTTATATTAACAAGACAAGCATTATGCATAAAGAGAAATTAATAGAATCACCAGATTATCAAATTTCATGTTTATCAACATTAAAATGGATTTTCAATTTAGATTCAAATGAAATGAATAAAATTGAAAAAAATGAAGATGTAAAACCAATTTATAATGATGATGTTGATAATAATAATAATAATAATAATAATAATAATAATAATAATAATAATAATAATAATAATAATAATAATAATAATAATAATAATAATAATAATAATAATAATAATAATAATAATCATGAATTTGAATATAGTAAATTTGATTCAACTTCAAGATTACAAAAATTACGTAAATTAATGAAATTTTATAATATATCAACATATATTATACCATCAGAGGATGAACATCAAAGTGAATATACATCAATTAAAGATCAACGTAGAGAATTTATAAGTGGATTTACTGGATCTTCAGGTATTGCAATTGTAACTTTAAATAATGCAGCATTATCAACAGATTCAAGATATTTTTTACAAGCTGAAAAGCAATTAGATTCAAATTGGATATTATTAAAGCAAAGTTTACCAAATTATCCAAATTGGATTGATTGGATGATTAATGAAACAATTTATGAAAGGGAAAAATTTAAAACTTTTGGTAATATATCAGTTGATCCAAAATTAATTACTTGGCAATTAGGTATTCAATTATTAAATAAATGTCATTTAAATAATTTACATTTTTTAAATGATTTAGAAATTAATTTAATTGATAAAATTAGAAATCCAATTAATTTAAAATTAAATAAATTAATTAATTATCCATTTAAATATTCAGGTGAATTAACAATTAATAAAATAAATAATTTAAAAAATTTAATGATTAAAGAAAATTGTTTTATTTATATTTCAAATATGTTGGATTCAATTGCATGGTTATTAAATTTAAGGGGTAATGATATTAAATTTAATCCTGTTTTTTTCTCTTATATTATAATTCATATTAATTATAATGTAATTTATATTAATAAAAAAAAATTAACAATTGAAATTGAAAATTATTTAAAACAATTAAATTTTAAAATTAAAAATTATAATGAAATTTGGTATGATTTACCAAGTATTTCAAATAATAATTTAAAACAAGATAAAATTTGTTTAGAGTTAAATTCAAATTATTTAATTTATATTAATTTACCTTCAATTTATGAAATTAAATTTAGATCAATTTTAACTGAATTAAAAGGTATTAAAAATAAAATTGAAATTAAAAATTTAAAAGAATCTCAAAAAATTGATAGTTTAGCAATAATTAGATTTTTAAGTTGGTTTGAATTAAATAAATTTAAAATTAATAAATTAAATGAATTTGATTTAGTTAATAAATTATTTAAATTTAGGAATGATAATAAAAAATTTAAAAATTTAAGTTTTCAAACAATTATTGCATCAGGTTCAAATTCTGCAATTGTTCATTATGAACCAACAAAGGAAATTTTTAAAAAAATTAAATTTAATAATATTTTATTAATTGATTCTGGTGGTCAATATTTTGAAGGTACAACAGATATTACTAGGACAATTTATGTTTCAAAAAATTTAAAACCAAGTAATGAAATGAAAAAATTTTATTCATTAGTTTTAAATGGTCATTTAAAAATTGCAATGTTAAAATTTAAATTTGGTACATCATCTTATTATATTGATAGTTTAGCAAGGGAACCATTAAAAAAGTTTGGTTTAGATTATGGTCATGGTACAGGTCATGGAATTGATAATTATATATGTGTTCATTCTGGTCCATGTGGTTTAAGTCCAAGTAAAACATCATATAATTATAAACCTTTAGAGGAAGGTAATTTTATTTCTGATGAACCAGGTTATTATAAAGATGGAGAATTTGGATTTAGAATTGAAAGTGATTTATTAGTTATTAAAGATTATGATAATAATGAAAAAAATGAAAATTATTTAAAATTTGATTATTTAACATTAGTTCCATTTTGTAGGGAATTAATTGATAAAGATTATTTAACAAATGATCAAATTGAATGGATTAATGAATATCACGAAAGGGTTTTTCAAACTTTAAGATCAAGATTAGAGGATATTAAAGATTTTGAAGCGATCAAATGGTTAAGAAATGAGACATTACCTATTTAAGAGGAGTTTATTTTATTTTAGTTTTTTTTTATTTTTATTTACATATATTTTTTTTTATCATTATTATAAAAACGAATTAATTATTAAGGAAACGTTAAAGTAAAGATGAAAACAAAAAGAGAGGAGGATACACATTAAAGCAGTTATAAATTAGTTAATTAAAAAGAGAATATCGTTATGTCATTAAAAAAAAGATGTGGGAAAAAAAAACATAGAATAAGTATAATCCATAAATTAAGATATTAGCGTGAATGAATTTATTTGAGAATTAATTAGTGTTTTAGAACTTCTAAGGGAGAATCAAATTGAACTGTATTATCTAGTATATTAATATAGTAAAATTGACAAAGTAAAGAATCATACCTTAATTCCCAGTTTGGTGGTAATTTTTCAGCATTTGAATGAGAATGAGGGTTTGATTTATTTAAATTTGTGTTTAAATCATTTGAAGTTATTAATGAAGAAGTGTTTGAATATTGAGAATTTGAAAATTGAGAATTAGTCGATAATGAAGGTGAAGATGGTAGTGAAGGTTGAATAGAAATTGGTGATGACCTAGTGTTTACTGTTTGATTATTATTATTATTATTGTTATTATTATTATTATTTGGGTTATTATAGCTACTAGCTGTGGATGATCTTCTTATTAGTTTGTTCAGTATACTTGAAGATCTTCTTAATTTTGAATTACCATTAGTATCATTATTATTACTATTATTATTATTAGTGATGTTGTTTTTATTAAAACTTCTTGACCTTGATGATTTCCTTATTGAAGGTTTTCTAAACATCGTTGCTATATGATATCTGTAAGTAAAAAGAAAAAAATAATAATCAAATAAAGTAATAAGAGATAACAAGGATAGAAAAGATAAAGAAGATAAAGACGATAAAGAAGAGGAAAAGAGAGTTCAAATAACAACAGTAACAATAGCAGGAAACGAAATGAGAGGAAAACAAGGGAAAGAGATGCAAAGGGTTCAAATATTGTAATATTGTATAAATAATAAATAACAACCACCTCTTACGACAACAATAACAAAAAGCATCTCCGAGGCTATAAGAATGTGAAGCTAATAAATAATAAATAATAAATAATAAATAGACTCCTTCGGGAACTAAAGTGTCTAATTACTAATTAACAGCTTTTTTAGCTCGCAGTTAGTGAAAAATTCTCGGTGATCGGCTTCGTCTCCATAGACCACATTGTGGGGAAATAGGAAATAAACTGGAAATAGGAAATAAATTTATTTTAGCGCGGGATTAAAAAATTAGAAATTAAAAAATTAGAAATTAAAAAATTGAAAATTAAAAAATTAAAACATTACAACCGAAAAACATGTCATGACACGACACAATTATATGTTGCAGAAATCCACTACTTACAACACATATATACATGTCATATCACGACAATAAATATGTCGCAATTTAAATTAATTAATTAAATTTTAGATACGCGTAATTTCTACCGCTGTAAACTTCAATTAACATCGATTTATACATAATTATTATAAACTACATAATGGTTTCAAAAGATATATATATAAAATATAGCTATTTACTAAATCTAATCTCATTAATCATTTAAGCAAATAACCATGCCAGCCAAAGGATGGAGGAAAGATGAACAAGAATCGAATTTTGATACAGTATTATTAAATGAACATTTATCAATTGATAATTTTTTATTCCCAAAGGCAACAATTAATAAAATTTGTAAACAAGCATTATTAACAACAAATTCAAATTATTTATTAGCAAAGGATACACAAACTGTAATTCAAAGATCAAGTATATTATTTATAAATTTTATTTATCATCATGCAAAGCAAATTGTTAAATTACAAAATAGGAAAGTTGTTAATGCAGATGATATAATTAATGCATTAATTCAAGTAGGTTTTAATAATTTTGTTGAAATTTTAAATATTGAATTAGATAATTTTAATAAAAGGAAAGAATCGAAAAAATTAGCAAAATTAAAAGCTAAAAATGCAATTAATAATAATATTAATAAAGAAAAAGATTTAGATTTAATGGATGATAACAATGATAAAAATGATAAAAATAAGAGAATTAAATTAGATTTAGATGATACAATGTCAGATAATAATGATTCAAGTTTGAATAATATAAATAAAAATGATTCAATAGATACACAAAATATAAATATTTTAGAAGATGAAGAAGAAGGAGTAGATGGAGAGGAAGAAGATGAAGAAGAAAAAGAAGAAAAAAAAGAAAATGAAGATGATGATGATGATGAAGATGAAGATGAAGATGAAGACGAAGACGAAGACGAAGATGAAGATGAAGATGAAGATGAAAATGATCAAGATAATGAAATAACGCATCAACCATCTCAATTAGAATTAGAAGAACGTGAATTAGAAGGTAATATAGATAATAGAGATCAAGATATTATAAATAATAATAATAATAATGATGATGATGACGACGACGACAATGATGATGATGATGTTTAATTCTATATATTCTATAACTTTAATTAACTTATAATTCATATGAAGGTTGATCTGGCTTCTTTGGATGAATACATTTACTATAAAATGGTAATCCACATTCCATACCTAATAATATATAAATAATTATAATTAACATGATTGAAATTATAATTAAAAATTTAAAATTTGACCAAATCATTTTCCTTTTAATACTTGTAGTTCGCCTTCTAAATGAATTTGAATTTGTATTTAAATTTGATGTTTTATTAATTAATGTCTCTAAATTTTCACCCCTTTTTAAAATTTTATCAATATTATCATTCATTATATCTCTAACTTGTGAAATTTCACCTTCAATTGATCCATAATTATCAATTAATTTAATTAATTGATTCTCTTCTTCATTAATTATTTCCTTCATTCGAAGTTTAAATTCAAATCGTTTATTTATATTATAATATTCATTAATATATTCATTCATAATTTTTTCTAATAAATTATGAACAAAACTACTCAATAATTGATCACTACATAATATAACAATAGTAATTAAATCATTATTATCCATTAAATTTTTTTTATAATATAAAATTAAATTTATATTTTTTTTATTAATTTCAATATTTTGATTTAAATTAATATGATCCATTCGATCTTCTTGAATTTCATTAATTTCACCTAATTTTTGTGTTATAATCTCAAGATAATTCAACTGATTCCTTTTAATTATATCTAAATTATCATAAGTATAAATACTTGTAGAATTTATACTTAAACAACAATGTATTATATTAACATTCTCATCAAATGTTCTTTTATCTTTAATACTATTATTATTATTATTATTATTATTATTATTATTATTATTATTATCAATCAGAGGTTGTTCGTCAGACATTTTCAAATAACTTATGATTTCTCCCTTTCTTTTATAAATATCTTCCAGCGGTTCTAGCTTCTAGTGAAGAATTCAAAGTTGTGATTTACAAGTATTTATAAGTAATTTCTTCGACATCCCACATTATTATATTTATAATAAATAATATAAAAAGTGACAGGCGCATGTAAAAAAAAAAATATATACACACGCAGACAAACGCTTAACTAACAATCTGCACTATCGGCTTCCCGTTTGAGTTGCCTAATTAGGCAATTCCGGCGTCCACACATCCACACACACGTTCAAACTTCTCTATTTCAACAAAACTCTGCCACGATATACCAAATCCGTGAAATCACTGACGGCCAGTACATCAACTTCTCTGCCACGGAGTTCAGCAGAGACTTTCAGTTTACTGTAAACTTTATCAGAATGTTCATTGTTAAAATTGGCCTTTGGTGATTCTCTTTTAATAGCATATAGTTCATCTTTACTTAAATCACACATTATTATAAACCATGTCTCTCTTTGTGGTTTTGAAAATTTAGGTGCATAAATCTTAAAATCCTTTCGATACATTGGATTCTTATGAATTAATTCAATCTCTAATTCTTCAAAATTAGTCTGTTCTTTGATTTCAAATTTACAGACTGGTAATGAATTAACAACTTTAATAAATTCATCTTTATATTTTTTATTAATTTTAAATTTATTAATTAATTTATTAATTCCATTATTCCCATTCTTTTTAATATCATCATTTAATTGATTGAAATTCAAATCTTCTTGATTCTCAAATTTAAATTCACTACCATCATTATCAAAAATTTCCTCATAATTCTTAGCTTTCCTAACTTTTAATCCAGGTAATGTAAATACAAAATTATCATCAAACCAACATCCTTGTTTAATACATTGCATAACTTTAATAAAATTTAATGTAGTTGATAAAAATTTCATCTCAGATGTTGCATCAATATATGCTTGTAATATACGTAAACTTTGATCTAAAACTGAAACTGTATCTTGTGCATAATCAGCAATTGGTAATTCAATTCTACTCATATATGCTTGTAATAATAAAAATGCTTTAATATGTGGATCCCAAATAAATTCATAATCCTCTAAATCATCAGCTGAATATCTCATTTCTTGTGACATCTCCATATTAATTAATTCTTCACCATGTCTAGTTGGTAATTCATCATATTCTGTAGCTTCACATAACCATCTTAAACATTGCCTAAAACTTGCATTTGGTATTACTTTATTTAATAAATTCCTAATCGTTTTATGTGATAAATAATAATATGATGAAATTTGTAAAAATGGTGTACCTTCTAATTTTTCACCAGTTGATATTAAACATTTAGATTCAATTAAATTATTAATAACTTTATCAATTAATCCACTTAGATAAAAACTAATACCTTCTTGTGTTATATCTTCAATTCCATAATATGTTGGATTATTATGTGCTCTCCTATATAAAAATGTCCAGGTAAGGAAATCCATCGCTTCTTGCCTTGATTTAATCGTACCTGATGAAATCTCAGCACCAATATGATTATCTAAAACTTTATGTAATGATGATTCAACAGGAAATCCAACATTTAAAAAATGTTTATAAAATGTCTTCTTAGATTCTTTTGTAAAAACCATAGCAATACCACTAGTATCAAATGCTGGTCTACCAGCTCTACCCATCATTTGTAAAATATCAGTTAAATCCATATCTCTATAACCTTCAATTTTTGCATCGAAAAATTGTGTACCTTTAATTATAACTAAATGAGCTGGTAAATTAACACCCCAAGCTAATGTAGATGTTGCAATCAAAATTTGAATTTTATTTTGTTCAAATAATTTATGTGAAATTTGTCTATCAGATTCAACTAAACCTGCATGATGCAATCCAATACCAAATTGTAATGATAATTTTAATGTATCATCTTTAACTTTATTAATATAGGGTTCTAATTCAATTTCATCAATTTTAAGAAATCTACGTGGATTCTCTTCCATACCACATAAATGAATTAAATCAAGTGCGGTTAATCTAGTTTGTCTTCTTGATGCAACAAAAATTAAAACTGGTTTATTAGGTGAATGTTGTTTAATTGCCATAAATGAAGGTTTATTCATTGTCTTCATTAATGGACAAAATGCTAAATTATCAGGAAATCCATCAATATACATTTTTAATGGAACAGGTCTAACACTTTGTGGAAAATTAAATAATCCTTCTTTAACACCTAACCAATTGGCCATATCCATTGCATTACTGACAGCTGTTGATAATCCTAATAATCTAATCGGCTTTTTAGTAAATGATGAAATATAATTCATTCTACTAACAATAATCTCTAAAATTGGACCTCTATCACTCGCTAATAAATGAATTTCATCCATTATAACAAGTGAAATTTGTTGAACAAATTTTCTAGTTTGCCAATTACGTGAAATACCATCAAATTTTTCAGGAGTTGTAATTATAATATCTGCTTCTCTAACTTCTTGAATTCCTGGTAATGAATCACCAGTTAATTCAACAATTTTATGCGCTGTATTTTTACAAATTCTAGATCTCCAATCATCAACTCTTTCTCTAACTAATGCTTTCATTGGAGCAATATAAACAATTTTAGATCCTGGAAATTCATTGAATGCATGCCAAATAGCAAGTTCAGCAACAACAGTTTTACCAGAACCAGTTGGTGAACCAACGAAAACACTGGTGTTCGTATTATATAATGTATGAAATGTCATTGTTTGCATTGGATTGAAATATGAAAATTTGGATTTATAAATATATTCAATCGTTTTATCATGAAGTGCAGTTATTGGTAATGGATGCAATTTTAATAATTGTGTTTTAACTGTTGCATTATGAGGTTTTATTAAATGTTTGAATGAAACAGCAGTACTATTTTCCGATCCAATCCATGTATCATTAATTGCTCTAATTAAAATCTGTGGTGGTGGCGGATCACTTAGTGGTATCATAAAATCTAATTCATGAATAGATCCAAATGATTTTTTATTAAGTATAAATTTTTCAAAATGTAAAATATTTGAATTATCACTATCTTCAACTAAAATCCAGAAAAATTGGGCATTACCATGAGCTTCGAAATTCCAAACAAAATCAGCTTCAATTGTTACATGAATTCTCATAACACTAGTAGTAATTGGAAAACATTCAACATCTAATAATAAATATGGAAAACGCCCAATTAATTTGTGTAATTTTGGTCCCATTGACTTATTATGAACCAGATCACCTAACTCAGCTGAATCCATCTCTCTTAGGTGTTCCATTGTTGGCTTTTTAGCCTCAATTAATTTAATAATTTGAGGTTGTAACTGAAACTGATTCATTGGATGATGAAACGGCCAGAGTTGTTTATCAACAGCTTTACAAATTTCAAGCATATGTCTTGTAAATATACCCCATCTTCTATTTAATCCCATGAAAAATAAAGAACGACAAATACGTGCCGCATTTTGTGCAATATACGACATATCTGATGCTAATGCAGAATCTTTAACAAATGCTTTAGAAATGTATGATTGTAATAAAATGTTAGTTTTCTTTTGTGAATTTTCTAATTTTGGACCAATCTCACAAACAATTTTTTCATTTGTTAACTCATCTAATTCTTTTGACTCTTCTTCTCTAAATTTAACATTGTCAAATTCTGAACTCATTGAAATAATACTTAAAACATCAGCTTCGGATGCTTGCGATGTAATCATTTCATTGAAAACTTCAACAGATTCATTTAACAAATAGAAGTCTGATGAAATTCTTCCAATATCTTTTGGAATTAAACCAGAAGATCTTTCATCAAAAACAATCATTTGCAATTTATGAAGTTTTCTAGCAGCTTCAATAATCATATTTCTTCTTCTTTGAACCAATAATGGATCTTGTGCTAATTCTTGCCAATCAATACCATAAGCAAAAGGATTTTGTTTCATTCTAACATATAAATAGGTATAACCTAACCATTGAACACCCTCTTCAACATTAGTAACCGTACCCAAAGAAATCTCTGCATTTAAATTATCAACTAATTTTGCTGAAAGTTTGGATTCAATTGGATGTTGTTGTAATAAAAGTGAAATATAGTTATCTAATCTATCTGATGATGTACATAAAATACCAATACCATGAGCTTCAAATTGTGGTCTACCAGCTCTACCAAAAATTTGGATAACGTCAGAAATTCCTAAATCAACGAATCCACCCTGTTTCGAATCGTAAACTTGTGTTCCTTTAATAATAACAGCAGCAGCAGGTAAATTGACACCCCAAGCTAAAGTAGCTGTACAAACCAAAACTTTAATTACACCTGCCAAAAACATTTTTTCCGTTATATTTCTGTCCGATCTACTCATACCAGCATGATGAACACCAAAACCACCAACAAATAACTCTTTTGAATCTTTATTTCTATTTTTACCCATCTCTCTTTCGAAAAAAGCATATTTTTCTGAATCTTTACAATCAAAATAATTGTCATAAAATTGATCTTTTATCATTTTCATGTAATTTCTTGCTGTTTTGACAGTATCTTTACGTGAATGAACAAAAACCATTATTTGATGACCCAATCTAACCATTTCCATTACTTTATTGAATGAAACTTCCTCTAGATTTTCTCTTGCTTGTTTTGATCCTGCTTTACCTTTAACACCAACTAATTGCTGTTCTAATGGAACAGGTCTAAATGATTGATCAAAGAAGAACATACCAACATTTCTATTAACACCTAAGAAATCGGCAACATCGACAAAATTTGGTAATGTGGCAGATAAACCAACAATACGAATCATTGATTGTGAACTTTCAACTTGTCTTAAAGTTCTTGCAACCAAAGTTTCAATAACACTACCTCTATCTTCATGTAACAAATGAACTTCATCAATAATTAATAATTTGACCTTTTGAACCAATTCTGAATCACCAGTTGATTTACGTGTAACAACATCCCATTTTTCTGGAGTTGTAACAATAATTTGTGTAGTTAAAATTTCTGCTTTTGTTAATTGCATATCACCAGTTAATTCTCTAACTTGAATTCCTAGCCATGCCAATTTTTTAGAAAATTTTTCAACAATTTCAGCTGCAAGGGCTTTTAAAGGTGCAACATAAACAATTTTAAATTCTTCATAATCAATATCAATATTCAAACTATCATCATTTGAATTTTCATCCTCTGAGATAAATTGTTTGATAGTATGTAAAATTGTTAATAATGCAACATCCGTTTTACCAGCACCAGTTGGAGCACAAACAAGCATATTTTCATTGGTATTATAACCAACATCATAAATTAAAGATTGCATTCTATTTAAAGTTTTATAACCCTTAAAAGTTCCTTGACATAAAAAGTCCAATTCTTTAATTGGAATAAATATATTAGGAGCAGTTGAATTTCGTTTTTCACTTTTTGGAATGTTAACTTCTTCATATTTTTCAAATGATTCTCTTGTTGAACCAAATGGTAAAGTATATGATTTACCAGTGAATGAAATAATGTTACCGGCATCATAAGATTTAAAAACATGGGGATAATTAGCAACAGATTTTTCTTTTAATAAAGGTTGTTCTCTTGCTCTTCTGGCATTCTCTGCAACTTTAGCTTTAATTTGATCTACAGTCATTAATCGATGATTATTATTTTTATCCCTCTTATTAGTATTATCATTTAATATTTTTTGTTGTAATCTATCATATTGTTTTAATATCTCATCCTTTGAAGTTAATAGTTTTGTAATTAAATCTAATTCTTCAAATCCTAAAATATCAAATAACGAACCTTGAATTCCAACTTCATCTTCTTGATTTTTTAACAAATCAATTATACTTTCAAATAATTGTGTTGAATTAGTATCTGTATCCTCACCACCAACATGTTTTAAATGTATTCGTTCACATTCTTCCTTTATTTCATTAATTAAAAACAATTTAGCGGATTCATCGTCTTCATAATGTGAGGAATTACTATCTCCGTAATCATCACTATAATCATCAGAATCATCATAATCAACATCTGAAGCTGATTCACCATATTCATTTAATAAATCATCATCTATATTTTCGAATGCTTTAAATATATCTTTAACAGTTTTATGCACATCACTTTTAACGTTTGAAATTGTATCCTCTTTTAATAAAACTGATGGCAATCTTAACGACTCATCTTCATGCTCAATATGAAATGAATTCAATTTTTCACGCATTGGATTCATAGCCTGCATATAAGAGCCTGTAGATTCCACATTATAAGTAGCCATTGTTCTATAAACTGAATATCTTTTTCTGCTTTGTCTTCCTTAAACTATAAACGAAATAAAAAACAATCGTAATATGAAAAGTGAAAATTGGTGGTTACTAAAGTAGGAAATTCTTTGCAATTTTTTTCCTCATCATGATGGTCAAATCCTAAGCGCCGAAATGCCATAAAAATTTATTTCCCATAAATGAATATAAATATTTCGTTTTAACCCATTTGTGTTTGAATTTCAAAATATATAAAGACAAGATTTTTTTAATATATAGTATTAAGGAGTGAATAAATAAGAAATGCTTATAAATGTTATAGGAGGAAAGTAGAGAAGTAAATAAAATTATATAAGTAAGTAAATAAATGTATATTTGTAAGTTGAAAAATAATAGAGAATAAAATAAAAGAGAAAAAAAACACAGGAATAGTAGAAAAATTAAATGTAATTATTTGATAAGTAAATATATATGAAGATGAAAATAAATTCATAAATATGAGAGCAAATAAAGTGTAGAACGAATCGATTAGAAGACATTATTATTTCATCGAATGATAGGAAAGAATAAACTTGTTACTCAATAGTAGGGTGTATGTAATGTACAAAAGGTTTATAATTGGATATTTTTTATTATTATTAAGTTTATCTTTGGGATTAATTAAAGTTGATTATAAATCGAATTGTCCACTAACAAATTCGTCATCAACATCCATATCATAATCACCTTCATTTTCTTCTTCAATTTCGCTTTGTTCATCGACAACTTCTTCATCTGGTGGTAAATTTGGATTACCAGGAATGAATGAACCATATTGTGGTTTATAAGATCCTTGTTTTCTACCCATTGATGCATTAAAATGATCAAACATTGTTGAATCATCAACATATGTAAAACCTTTAAAGTTTTCTTGAACAGCTTGAGATAAAGGTGTTGTACCCATCATTAATTGTCTATTTATTGCAGATGTTGAGGCATTTGTAAATTCTGGGTCAAAATTTGAAGTATCTAATTCATTTGCAATATGTGGTACAAAAGGTGGTGGTATTTTTTTATCTTTTAAATTATTCCAATCAATATCATTAAAGAAAGGATGAGCTCTTAATTCACGAGCATCATTAAGTGCACCTAATCTATGTTTTGGATTTCTATTTAATAAACCTTTAACAAATGATCTACCTTCTTGAGATAAAACTTCTTTTGGAAATCTAACTTTACCAAATGCGATATTTTTATACATTTGTTGAGTATTTTCAGCATAAAATGGAGACCAACCACAACACATTTCAAAAATTAAAACACCTAATGACCAAAAATCAACCATTTTTGTATAACCTGATTCATCTAATAAAACTTCTGGAGCTAAATATTCTGTTGTACCACAAAATGTATTTGTTGTACCATTACCAGTTAAATTTGCTTTTGATAAACCAAAATCACATAATGCAATATGACCATTTGCATCTAATAAAATATTTTCAGGTTTTAAATCTCTATAAACTATATCATTATCATGTAAATGTTCTAATGCTAAAACTAATTCAGCAATATAAAATTTTGCCCTTTCTTCACTAAATCTACCTTCTTTTTGTAAATGCCAAAATAATTCACCACCACTCATAAAATCTGTAACTAAATAAAGATCAGTTGGAGTTTGAAAAGAAAATTTTAAACCAACTATAAAAGGTGATTCAGTTGTTGCAGTTCTAACTAAAATATTTCTTTCACCAATTGTATGAGCAATTTCTTTCTTTTTAACAATAACCTGTTTTGATAAAACTTTCATTGCATAAATTCTTTTTGAATCTTTCTTCCTAACTTGAAAAACTTGACCAAATGTACCTTTACCTAATAATCTTAAAATTTCAAAATCATTTGGACCATAATGTCTTTTATTTATATTTGAATATTCTAATTTAATTTTAATTTTTCCACTTACTGGTTCATTTGGTAACCTTGGTTGTAAATCATACCATTTTTCAACAATTGAATCATCAATGGTCTTTGGTGAAATTGTAACATGACCTAAAAATGAACCTTCAATTGTTGTATCATAAACTGATATTTGTAATTGAGATTTAGAACCTAAAACATCAAATATTGCTGTATGATTCCAAACAGGATTTGAAGGATTATAATTTCCTGTAGTTGATTTAGTTCTTATTATTGTATCATTCTTATTATTATTATTATTATTATTATTATTATTATTATTAGTATTAGCGGTGTTATTGGTATTATTGCGTAGATTTGTCAAATTATTATTAATGCTATTATTATTATTATTACTGTGGATATTGGTATTTTTTGAATCATAACTTTCGGGGCCTTGTGTAACAATTTCTGATGATTCAAAAGTACAAACAACATAAGGTTGTGAATAATTTGTTTTAATATTAAGTCCACGTGCTTCTATTATATTTATCCGAAGTTTTCCTCTTTGAATAGTATCAACGCCATCTGTAGCATTAGATAATGAATAACCTTGAGTTTTACTGAATAATGGTTGTTGATTTTGTTGATTCCAAAGTTTTTGATTATCAAAATTACTATTATTTATATTAAAATTTTCATTATTAGTAAGATGATTATTATTTTGATTATTATTATTATTATTATTATTATTATTATTACTTGTATTTAATTGAGCTGTTAAATTACTTTGTTGAGCATGATCAAATTGATTTATTGATCTATTTAAAGCATTTGGATCATTAATTGTTGTACCCATTGCATACGATTTTTCATTAATTCCAATTGTTGGAGTTGCATAAGGTAAGATTTTTGATGGGAAACCAGATGACGAAACAACACGACCTAAAGGAGGTGAATTATCATGAAAATCTTGATTATTATTTGAAGATAAATTCATTGTATTAGTATTATTATCAGTATTATTAATAGTAGTAGTAGTTGATTGTTTTTGCTTGCCGAATCCAAATAAATTTTTCGCAAAATCAGACATAATAAAATATAATCAACAATCAATTATCTTAAATATATAGAAGATAACGATATAATGTTTAATCTTATCAGTGATTAAATAAAATTCTGTTAAAGAAAAGGAAGATAATTGTAAAACTAAAAGAAAAAGGGGAAAAAAAAACGCAGATGAGGAGAAAATCGAATAATTTTTAATGTTAGTATATATTAATAAAGTAGTAAATTCGGTAATAATACTCATCTCAGATTGCGTTGCCTTCCATAATAGGACTAACAATTAATTAAATAAGTAAAATTGAATTAACGATAAACAACAACTAGTAATATTCATGTAATTACATACTGTTCAATGTATTATTAATTAATAATATATATCTGTTTGATTATATTATCAATTAAACAAATAATGAATTAATTATGTAGTTTATAATAATATATTGCCTAGCAGTATATATATATGTATAAGTGTGTGTATAAACTATGATGTAATCTTAATTGTGTAGCGGATATAAATCAATTCTATTTCATATATATTAACTAATGGATATAGAATATTAATGATGAAATACAATATAGTCTTTATTTATATATATATATATATATTTATATTTGATTTTTTTAAATTCTCAGAAAAAATAAAGATTAAAAAAAAAGACAGTATGATATTCTTGAGATTTGAATCAGAAAAGATTGTGTTTAATCAAATTTGAAGGAATAACAAATTGAGCAGTAAGTCAATTGAATGATAGTAATTGATATTTATAAATACAATGTTAAGTTCAAGATAAAAGGAAAGAGAAGAAAACAGTTGAAACCCTGACACAACAGAAGCAAAAAAGGCGTCCTACATAAAAATAAATAATTATTATTATTTTTTTTTATTTTTATTTTTATTTTTATTTTTTTTTAATTTTAATTATTTATTATCGTTACTAATATTATTAATTAATACGCTATAAGATTATTTTTTTTTTTTTTTTTTTTAAATCGCACGGGAAAACGATCGTCGTCATTTTTTTAGTGGGAAAAAGAAATTTTTTTTGGTTTTCGTGGTTTTCACCTTTTTTTTTTATAGTTAAAAATTTTTTCTTTTTTTCCTTTTTTTTCTTTTTTTCCTTTTTTTTCTTTTTTTCCTTTTTTTTCCTTTTTCTCACGCACGACACAAAATTTGTCGTGGCCACATCATGTTTTCTCTTTTATGCTTCATAACTTATATATATATATATATTTATTTAGACACTACTGTATATACATATTTTCTACAATTTGGTCAGTAATAACAACATGCTTACCAACAATTCTAACAGATTCACTCTCTTTGAATAATCGGCTTTTTTCATTTACCCATACTTTGGTATTACTATCAATTTCTAATCCATTGATTTTTGTTAATCTGATAACAGATTCTACTTCCTTTTCTTCTTCAATATATTCAATTTTTGCTAAAAATTGCTCTAAATATTCCTGTGTAATAATCTCTCCTTTACTATCAATTTTTCCAATATCTAAATCTTCTAATTTTAATCTTAAACCTTCAAGTTCTGCAATAAATAAATCACCTTCTTTTGGAACTATAATATCAATTTCTTTAATATCTGAATTATCTTTTTTATTTAATTTTTTTTCACCTTTTAATTTAAATATAGGTGCAACATTAAAAGTTTCATCAGATGACATTAATGCTTCCCATTCATGAGTTGTTTGTTCGGCTTGACATATAGCTTCTTTATCATTAACAAAATTCTTATAAAATGTTGAATCAATTTCTAATGGTTCTTTATTAATTAAATATAATGGTTTTCTTAATGTCATTGCATATTCCCAATCTAATCTATAAAAATCAAATTCTTTATTCATTATATTTGAATTAATTGGAAATATATCTTTATTTTGTTGATTAAATTGAATATTTTCACAAATATCTAAATTTAAATAATCATTATCAATTTCAAAATTATTATTCTCTCTTAATTTTTTATTTAAATATTTAAATTTTAAATTTTCATTTTTTTGAAATTTATCAAATTCTTCTTTATTTGTACGTAAAAAATGACCATATTTATTAATTTTATTCCCATTTTCATCAATTTCAAATGCATTTAAATCTTTAATTCGATAAACATATGGATTAATTTTCTTACTATCTCTATAAAATTCATTACGAAATTTATCAAATTCTTTATTTAATTGAAATTTCTTTGAATGTAATAATCTACTAAAAAATCCACTATTTTCACCATATTCATCATCAGTTTTATTAAATTTATTCATTTCAATAAATTCATCTTTATTAATTTTATTAAATTCTAAAACTTTTTTATCAAACCAAAATGGATGTCCTTCAGTTGTAAATATCATATTACCATTTTGAACATTATTATCAACATCAAATAATAAATATAAATATTTTAATGTTTCACTTAGAACAAAACTTTCTTGCCTATTTTGTCTACTATAATTTAAAACATCAAGTAATCCACTAAATCCACATGGTGCAATATATGATTCTCTAAGCCTTTCTAAAAAATCTTCACCTAATCTTAAATAAAATGGATCTTTTGTAGCTGTATATAAATGATAAGTTGATTCAATTAATTCTGGCCTTAATGGATACCATTCTAATCCAACTGAATTTTTAGTTAATACTTCATTTGTAATTTCTAAATCAAAACCTTCAATTAAATCACCTTCTTTATAAGGTCTTTCTAAATATTGAAAATATGATTCACTTCTTAATGGCATAAAATTCCACCTTTCAGGAATTGAACCATAATTATTCCAAAGTTTAAAAAATGTTCGATGTAATAATTTTGAATTTTTAATATCACCTGATAAAACTTGTAAACCGGGGAAAAATGCACCTAAACTATCAATCCATTCAGAAACTGCCATACCATTATTTACATTAACATTTGTAAAAATTCCAGCTTTATTTTGTGAATGTGTTAATAATGATTTATATGAATCTTTCCAAATATTATAAAAATAATCATCATTAAATAAAATTGAAAATTTTAATGCATATTCATAAAATGAATCAATTGATGCTCCAATTCCAGTTATTGAATCTGTAAATGTTCTTTGAAATGTATCAAATGCCATTGGAATTAAATCAAATTTTGTACGTCTACTCCAAAAATCAATTACTGCCCTTTTACTAACATCTTCAAAAATTGAATCATTACTAAGCCTTGAAAGTAATGTAAATTCTAATGTTAATGAAGTTATACCAACTGTACATTGTTCAAATTTTAAATTTGATGATATATCTTTTGGTCCATATAATAAATTTGTCCTTGGATAACTAAATGTGAAAAATTTTAAAATTTCATCAGTTTCAAATTTATAATCTTCATCAACATGAGAAAATGATAAAATTAATCTTTTACCTAAATCATATGCTAATTTTAATAAAAATCCATCATAATTATCAATTTTAAACCCTCGACGTGGATCAATTGAATATAAATGAGCTGTTAATAATGAACCTAATAATCTAATATTAGTTTCAAAAATTTGAATTGTTGAATCAATTTCAAAATTATTATATAATTCTTTTATTTTATTAATATTTTCAACAAATTTTTCTTTATCACCCATTAAAATTAACGTATCAATTGAATCGAAAAATGTTATAGAAAAATTACCTAATGCATCATTTTTAACAGTATTTGATTCATCCCATAAATCACGTTTATTAGGTACACAAGTTAATGGACAAACTTCATCAAATGGGAATCCAAATTCCATATATTTATCCCATGCATAATTAAATAAATTCTTAGTTTCATTTTTTAAAATTTCTAAATGATTTTTGGTATAAGTTGATTGAAATAATTCTTTATCTGTAAAATTTGATTTATAAGTATATTTCTCAAATGGAATTTCCCTTTCACTTTTCTTAGCTGTCACAATTTGAAAATTGAAGAGGAAAAAAACAAGAAATAAATACAAAAATAAGAATTTTATCTTATTGAAAAACATTATTTCTATTTGTTGTATTTTAAAAATACTTTAAAAGTGAAATTGTATAGACAATCTCTAAGAAAACTGCAGTTAATATGGTAAACCCGGAAAGAAAAGATAGTGACATGCAATATTGAAAAATGTACCAAGACGAGACAAAACGGATCTTCAATTTACGGCACAGTAATTACGCACCTGTAATAATTTAGTGTGTTTTGATCTCTACGATAGCGGGGGATGATTTAATTTAAAATGAACTTGTTGTTTACTTTGCTGCTGTTGTTGTGGTCATGTGTGTTCAGTTTCAATCGTTTGGCTGCCTCACAAAGGGATCACAGGGGCTATAGATACACAATTGAATTGAAAATGAGAAGAAGTACTCGTATTTCCGAAAGGACTGAAGCTCTGAAACTAGTTGCAGCTAATGATAGTAATGTTAAGCCGTTAAAGGATTTAGATACAAAGAAAACTAAAACAAGTAACAATAAAGTTACTAAAAAAGCCAATGAAAAAGCAACACCTAAATCTAAAACAACTAGTAAAAGTGTTAATAAATCTGTAAAACCTTCTAAGGGAAAAGTTACTAAAACATCAAAGACTAAAAAGGCTAATAAAACAGTTACTAAAACTACCAGAGGTAGACCAAGTGAAAAAAGTGAAGTTATTGTTCTTGATGATCCAAAGGAAGAAAAGGATGATGATATTGAAGATTTAGATGAAGAAGATAAAGAATTAGAAGAAGGTGATTCATTACCAGAGGATTTAAAAGTTGAATTACAAGATTCAAAAGAAATTAATTTATTAGATTATGCAAAGAAATCTCATATTTTAGTTATATTTGCATATCCAAAGGCTTCAACTCCAGGTTGTACTAGACAAGCACAAGGTTTTAGAGATGAATATAAGGAATTAAATGGTGATTTAAAAGCATCAGTTTTAGGTTTAAGTGCTGATACAATTACAGCTCAAACAAAATTTAAAGATAAACAAAATTTACCTTATAATCTTATCTCTGATACTAAAAAAGAATTAATTAAATTATTAGGTTGTAAAAAATATCCAACTGGTATTATTAGATCACATTTTATTTTCGTTGATGGAGTTTTAAAATTTAAAAAATTAAAAATTAGCCCTGAAGTTAGTTATAAAACTGCTTTAGAACAAGTTAAAGAACTTTCCAAGTAAGAAATATATAATTAAATGTGAAAAGAATGGAAAGAAGAGTATAATAATTTCGTAGAATAGATAAATTTGTAAAATATAATCTTTTATTTCAGTTTATTTTGCTTTATTTTACTTTAAATATTAAATTAGTAATTAAATTTTGTATTATTTTATTTTTTTTTATTGTATAATTGTTTATCATAATTAAATTTACTTAATTAAATTTACTTAATTGTAGTTTACAAAAGTTTATGATTAATTAGAAAATAATTAGATAATTAAAGTTTTTTTTATGTTTGTTTGTCTTCCTTTATAAAATTATTTTATAAAAAAAATATGAAATACAAGATATAATATTTGATAATAGTATAATTGTGAATTTCTTAACGGTTAGATTTAGCAACTCTTTCTAATTCATCCTTCTTCTTAATAGCGTAAGAAGTTGAAGAACCTTTAGCAGCGTTAACTAATTCTTCAGCTAAACATTCAGCAATAGTTTTAATATTTCTGAAAGCAGCTTCTCTTGCACCAATTGTTAATAAAGCAATTGATTGGTTAACTCTTCTTAATGGAGAGACATCAACAGCTTGTCTTCTAACTGCACCAGCAGAACCAATTCTAGTAGTATCTTCTCTTGCACCAGTGTTAACAATTGCATCAACAATAACTTGTAATGGGTTTTGGTCAGTTAAAACATGAATAATATCCATTGCATGTTTAATAATTCTAACAGCTTTTAATTTTTTACCGTTATTTCTACCATTCATCATTAAAGAGTTAGTTAATCTTTCAATAATTGGACATTGTGCTTTTCTAAATCTTTTAGTTGCATATCTACCTGCAGTATGAGCAACAAAGACTGGTTGTCTAATTTGAATATAATCAGTTAATGAAATATCTTTAACGACAACATCTTCGAAAGACCATTTGTTGAAAAGTTTAATTTCAACGGAACCATCTTGAATTTCCTTTGGAATTGGAGTTGCTAATTCAACATATTGAACTTCGACTGGTTCAGAAACGATTTCTTCTTCAATTTGAGGTTGTTCTTCGACGTCAGACATTGTGATTAGTTTATGGTCTCTGATGATTTGATAAAATAAAAAGGTTAAAAATAAGAAAAAAAAAGGATTAAAAGTTTTTATTATTAAATCTAAAAAAGAAGGAAGATTTGAAAATCAGACTGAATTGAAGTGAAAAAAATAATAATAATAGTAATAAATTACTAACAATTACTATAAAGTACGTAATAGAATATGATAATATTATTATCACAATAATAGTAAGAACACTGAAAAATCTCTCATCACGTTAACATTTTTTTCTCTTTTTCCCTTTTTTTTTAATTGAAAAAAAATGAGATTTAAATTGAGAAAAGTGTGTGTTTTACCAGTCACACCTTCCTATTGGAGTAATTCCACCCAGACACCTCACGCTGTGCGCGAAATCAAAAAACCCTCTTTTGTCCAATTAGGAAACCTGTTGACAAAACGAGGTTACCCGCCTTTACCATCTTATCTTCAAAATTTCCACACTGTCCCAATTAGGAAAGTAGTTTTCACTCGAGGGTTACCCGGACATTTGCAAGAAATATGAATATTACGTAAGCAGCAGTTGTTGATTACGTCAGCGGAAATGAATAGTTTTAATATTTTTTTTTAATTTATTTTTTTAATTTTACTCGTTTCTCGGAGTGAAAACTCCTCCACTTCAAAAAATTTAACTCCGCAATTATTGCATAACCTAATTGTATCTTAGGTTACCCCACATTTGGATTGATAACCATTATATGATATATTAATTAACGTATCACATATATATGATGTATCACATATATATGATGTATCACATATTTGATCCTTTTCCGATTGACCATGTATGATCACATAAGCAAGTGATGTTTGAGTTGATATTATTTAATTGAATGTTAATGTGTAAAAGCATGTATTATAAATAAGCAAGTTCCTTTATTGTTAATTGATTTCCTTCTGATTCCTTTATATCACTCTACTATTGTTGTATTTTTTTTTTCTTTCACTTCTAACATATTATCTATATAAAAGCAAACAATTATATATTTTTATTATAAGTATTATTAATAAGTCATGCCAGTTACATTCGAAAAAGAGGACTCATTACCTCGATTACCAATACCAGATTTAAAAACTTCTGCAACTCAAGCTTTATCAGCTTTAAAACCTTTAGTTTCTGATTTGGAATTTGAAAAACTAGTAGATGATGCCGAAAATTTTGTTAATTCAACAGAATCAATGAATCTACAAAATCATCTAATTAAACTTTCAAAATTAAATGATAATTATTTAAATAGTGAAGGAATTTTTTCAACAACTTCAAATGTTTATGGTGATTTAAGAGGTCAAACATTACCAAGAAATCCATTTTTTATTTTAGAGGATGATCCAATGATTAATTTTGCCCCAACTCAAGAATATCGTGCAGCAGTTTTAACAACTTCAAGTTTAAGATTTATTGTAGCTTTAAAACAAGGTACTTTAAAACCAGATTTAACAAATAATAATAAACAACCTTTAACAATGTCATCATATCATAATTTATTTGGTACAACTGTTATACCTTCAAATAATGGTGTCGGTTTAAAAAAATCAATTAATTCAAAACATGTTATTTTTTTATCAAAGGGTCAATTTTATTCTTTAACAGTTTTATCCGAGAATGATCAAATTTGGTTTTCAAAACATGAATTATCTGCAATAATTAAAAATATTATTAATGATTCAATTCATGAAAAATCTAAATTTAATATAGGAGTTTTCACAAGTGAAACAAAATCAACTTGGAAAATGGCTAGATTAAAACTTGAAAATTCAAATCCAACTCAAATGAATTTAATTGATAGTGCCTTATTTATTGTTTCTTTAGATGATGAAACTTTTAATAATAATTCTGTTGAAGATAAAATTCAATTAGTTAGTCATGGTACTTCCAAAATTGATAAAAATGGTTTCCAAAATGGTACTTGTATTAATAGATATTATGATAAAATTAATTTAGTAGTTACAAAAAATGCAACAGCTGCTTGTATTTATCCAGCTTCAATTATTGATGGTACAACAGTACTTAGATTTATAAGTGATATTTATACAGATTCAATTTTAAGATTAGCAAGAATGATTAATGGTAAAAATTATACTTTATGGACTGAAATAAATACAGTTCCAATTAATAGTGAAATTATTAAACCAAATTTTGAACATATTAAATTTAATTTAACAAATGAAATTTCAAATGGTTTACATTTAGCTGAATCAAGATTATCAGATATAATTAATCAACATGAATATGTTTCAAAAAAAATTAATTTAGGTAATTCATATATTAAAGAAAAAATGAAATTACCACCAGATTCTTTTGTTCAAATATGTATTCAAATTACTTATTATGCTTTATATGGTAAATGTCCTTCAACATTTGAACCTGTTTCAACACGTCGTTTTAAAGATGCAAGAACAGAACCAATTTGTATTCAGAATGAAACTTTATTAAATATTTGTCAAGCATTTATTTCTCAATCATCAGATTCAGAAAAATGGAAATATTTCTTAGAAGCAATTAAAGTTCATAAAGAACTGTCAAAAAATGCAAGTTTAGGATTAGGATTTGAAAGGCATTTAAGTGCTTTAAGATCTGCTTTTATACAGAGAGAGATTTTAAATAAAAATCATGATGATTTACCTTTGATTGATGGTAATAAAATTCCTCCATTTATTTTTAATCCTCTATTAGAATCACTATATAAACCAGAATTAATTGCAGCTAATTGTGGTAATCCAGCATTAGATTATTTTGGTATAACACCTTCAATTCCTTCAGGTTTTGGTTTTGGTTATATTATTAAAGATGATTATATTACAATTGTTGGATCATCACAATGGAGACAAACAAGTAGATTTTTAGATACACTTGAAAGAGTATTTTTAAATTTAAAGCAAATTTGGAAATCAGTTATTACAAATAATTCAAGTAGGGATAAAGAAATAACAAATTATGTTGAATCAATCCCAATGTCAATGGTAACATCAAATAATTCAACTTGGCTACCTTCATTAAATTTTAGTTCAAAAGATTCAAAAACAAAAGCTGATGATTATATTCTTGGTGGTTATGATTATTTTGACGTTGAACAATTAAATTTTAGATCTGAATTAGCATCAAGAGTTCAAAGTCGTGCAATTAGTAGAGTTAGTAGTCAAGTTAATCTAGGTAAAAGTCCAAGTTTTAGAAATGTTAATAATGCTGCAAATGTTAAACCAGTCACTATTGGACGTTTACTAACTATGCCAAATGAAATCTAATCAATTAATTATATATCTTAGTAAATCCCCTTCATCAAATGATTTTTATTTTACACATAAATGCTTCTATATATTTCAATTTATACGTTTTTAATTTTTATACATATATATATTTATTTAACTGATCAAACAATATCATGATTTATTTGTTCTAATCTTTTAATTTTTGTATCTAAATCACTGAAATCAATTGCTAATATTAAATTTGCTATTATTAATAATATACCTGAAATTAAAAAACACACCCAAAGCAATTTAAATTCTGCAAAATAACCTGTAAAATAAGGACTTATTGATCTTGCAATTTGTTTACCTATATTAACTGTACCCATAACTTTTGGTAAATCTGCTGGTTCAATTAATGATGTAAGTATTATTTGTCTTGGTACAACATCAAATGCTGTTGTCATTTGATTTAATAAATAAAAAAATGAACCTAATACAAAATTAATACCTAATAATGGAATTGCAATAAAGAATAAACCACAAGGTATTTGAGTTAAAACAGATGATTTAATTGGACCAAATCTTTTTGCAAACCAAGCTGATGGTATAGCTGATATTGACATTGCAATACCTGAAAATCCAAATAATGTACCTAAAATAACTGCCGATGTTTTATATTTTTGCTTAAAATAATAAACAACCCAAGCATTAGTCATAAATCCATTTCCAAATGAATCAATCATAAATGGTACCAATAATTTAAATAATATTGATTGAGTTTCTAATGATAAACCTGTTAAAGTTTCATGTTCTACAGTTGATTGAATATTTAACAATGGTGTGCTTTCATTATTATTATTTTGCACTGTATTATTGAGTGGTGGGGATGATGATGATGATGATGATGATGATATTGATGTAGTAGTTTGTACAGAATGAATTGATTCAGTAGTAATATTTGAATCTGAAGTTTCAGTTTCTTCATTTGATTCAACAAGTTTATAAGGTGGAATATAATTATGTTCTGTTTTATATGATAAAAAGAACAATGAAATAAATTTAAGAAATGATGTTAAAACTAAAATCAAAAAAGTAAAACGATAAGAATCTTTAATTGAATAATGTAATTTGATATTAAAATAATCAACAGCTAAACCAGCTAAAAATGAACCTAAAGAAGCACCAATTGAACCAAGAATCCAATGAATTGCATAAATTTCAGGTCTATGATTTGGTGGTGTGAGATTTGCTAAAACGGCTTCTTCAATGGTTTTAAAAGGTCCTGTGTCATTACCAGATGGAGAAATGACACCGACAATTGCAGCAAATAATAAATATTTAAAATTTGATGTACCTGTTGCAAATATAACACTTGCAAGTATCATTAAAAAGCTACCTAATATCATAATGAAACGATTACCAATTTTATTTGAATTCCATGTAAGTACATATGATATTATTGAATCACCAATCATTGTAAGTGACATAAAAAGACCAATATTAACATCAGAAATATTGATTTCCTTTAAATATAATGTTAAAATTTGGTTTGTTAATCCAAAGGAGATCATCCTTATAAATACCGAAAACCATAATAAACGTATATCCAATGAAGATTGGCCCAAAGATCTGATAATATGAGTCCCCATTATACCTCAACAGTTGTGTTTATTGAATCTGACGAACTACAAATACGACAATCCTCTGTTCCAGTCACAAGACCAACAAAAGCAATGGATTTTTCAGTCTGTGTTTGTACCAAATTTGCAAATAAAGTGTCTCCGTCTGTCTCAATTGGGCTTTTCCCGACTTACTGTGGCTTACGTAATGCGGCACCAAATTGTGTGAAGGTAAAAATTGTTTTGTTTTATTTTTTTTTTTTATTTTTTTTTTTCATACGGCAACAAAGAAAAAAGACAAAAATATACTCTAAATGGTTTTGACTAAACGGTTTATATAATAAATTGTGGTTCACAAACTATACAGATCTCATTACACTTGTTTAAGTTATTGTCCCTTTCCGTTTTATATCACAGTGATATTTGATTAATAAATTTAGTTAGCCTTTGTCCCCCATCTTTCTTATCGAAAAAATCGAATCATGGTGGAGAAAATAGATAAGCAAGATATGAAATCCGGAGAACTGGGACAACAACAACAACAACAACAACAGCAGCAGCAACAACAACAATCAAACCATTTAGAGACGCCCAAAGTAAATAATACTATAAATGGCCTCCCTGTTAATAAATCGAAAATAAATCTGCCTGAAAATACCAACTCCTCGAGTTCCTCAAATTCATCTATTGAATTGGTAAACAGTTCAACAAGTAAGCAATTAAAATCTAAAAAATTTAAAAAAATTGCTTGTACTGAATGCCGACAACAAAAGGCAAAATGTGATGCTCATGAAAAATCTCCTAATCCATGTACTCGATGTACAAAACGAAATATCCCATGTAGATTGGATTCTGATTTCAAAAGAACCTTTAAAAGAGCAAAAATTGACGAATTAGTTAAAGAATATGAAATTATTAAATCTAAATTACAAATTAACCCAGATTTAATAAATAATAAGGAACTGAAAAATATAAATGAAACATCATTAATATCGCAATTTAATAACAATCTCAATCATAACAACAATAATAATAATAATAATAATAATAATAATAATAATAATAATAGCAGCAAGATTAGCACCGATTCTATTCCTAATTTCAATTTATCAAAAGAATCAAATACAAACTTGAACTTCACTTTAAATCAAAATTCCCAATTCTTACCACCTCTGCAATCTCTTCAGAGAGTCTCAAATTTCCTGAACAATGGATATAAATCAACTAGTAATTCTCCATTACCCAATCCAAATATATTTCATTCTTCTTCACCATCTAATAATATAATAAATAACATACCACCATCTATATCTAATAATATAAGTACTACATCTTTAAATAAATCATTAAGCCCACTCCCAATTTCAAACAGACCTCAATATTCTCCATTACCAAGTAACACTAGAAATAACTCATTATCAAATTCGGAAAATACCAATAACAATACTAATAATTTACAATCATCAAATACATTATTATCTTCTCTTCCAAGGTATGATAGTTTAAATACTAATAATAGAGTAAATAGTAATTATAATCTAACAACTTTAATATCAGCAGCTAATGCATCAAATATGCATAATTCTGAAAGTAATTCAAATAACTTAAATAATGAAACAACTAATTTACTTAATTGGAAGAATCAAATTCACTCAGTTGTTAAACCAACAATTGATCCGTCAACTTTGGTATGTACTTCAAAAACTTTAGGTGATATTACATTAAATGAAAATCAAATTGTTATCTTATATTCAACTTTTGTAACACATTATCATCCTTTATTTCCAATTATAGATTTAAATAAAGGTATTGAAAGAATTTATAGATTATGTCCTGTTTTATTTTGGACAATAATGCTTACTGCATTAAGAGGTCATCATGAATTAACACCTGTTTTATCACCATCTGATTGTCAATCATTATATTTTACATTATCACCTATTTTAAAATCAGTTTTAGCTGAAATTTCAATCTCACCAATTACTAGATATGCACCAACAGAAGTTGATGAACCAATTTTAAATGCTTCAAGTGTTTATTCAGTTCAAGCTTTTTTAATATATACATTTTGGCCACCTTTAACATCTTCATTAAGTGCAGATTCAAGTTGGAATACTGTTGGTATTGCAGTTTATCAAGCTATTAGAATTGGTTTACATTCTCCAGGCCATACATCTGATAGATTAAAATCTACAAATAATGAATTTATAAGTGAACAAATTAGAACTTGGGTTGGTTGTAATATTGTATCACAAACTATTGGAACAGTATTTGGATTTCCAGGATTTTTTCAACCTTATACATCATTATCATTAACTGGAATTGAAATTCCAAAATCTTTAAAACAAATGTTAGAAATTCAAACATTTGAAGAACAAGTTGAAAAAACATTAAATAATAATGCATTTGATCCACTTCGTTTAAATCATGCATCTGAAAGATTACCAATGATTTTATTATTAGAAAATGAATTAAATCAACTTGAAGTAAGACTTTGTTCAGATTTGAAAAATCCAATGGATGATTTTAGAGCATTTTCATTATATGCATCAAGATTACATTTATTATGTTATTATTTTCAAGATGCTGAACAAGTACCTAGTTTTGAATTGAAAAGAGGTTATATTAAAACTTATAATGCATCATTAGCTGTTATTCAACATTGTAAAGATTCACAGGATAGAGATAATACATTTATCTGTAATTTACCAAGTTCTTATATATTAACTATATGGCAAGCATCTGTAATTGTAGCTAGATTAGTTCATTCAAATTATAAAGATATACTTGATGAAACTGCAGGTAAAGAATTATATCAAATAGCAATTGGATTAGCATTAAAAGCATCTGTTGTTAAACATGATTTATCTTATAGATCATGTGGTATTATGAAATCTACTTGGAATTTATTTAAATCATTAGATGATGGTGATGAATTAAAAGATATTAAAGTTAATGTTAAATCTAGAATGTCTGCAAGTATATTTTTTGATACATTATGGATTTTACGTGAAAAATGTGGTATGATAAAACTTAGACCAACTAAAGAAAAAGGTAATAGTGAAAGTGTTGAATCCGATAGTGATATTGAAGAAATTGATGAAGGATCAACTGAAAATAATAAAACCATTAATAAAACCACTAGTGATTTATTAAATAATGAAAAAGAATCTAGAGCTCAAAGTAAGGACAGTACAGTATCATCAAAGAAGAAAAGTTACAATGTTGAATCTTCAACTAGAAGAATTATTAGTACTATCCCATTAGATCCTGTACCTATTGGTATTGCGGAAACTCCACAAGATAGTAATAGTAATAGTAGTAAACAAAGTTCACCATATTTATCTAGCTATAAATCACCAACCAACGGTGAATCATCAATTAAGAAGATTATCACTCCACAAAGTTTAGCAAATGTAACTACATCACAATATCATGAATCACCTAATAGTGCAGGGGCTAACAACATAGCGACATCACAATACCATTCAATTGGAGATATCAATAAGGATAATAATAACAATAATAATAATAATACTATATCAAAAACTACCAACGCTAATCATAATAGTAGTAATTTATCTACATCGCAAAGGATTAATAGAAATACATCGAACGTAAATAAGGAATCAAATAATTTACAGGAAAATTTAGATGATAGAAAAGCTGCATCATCATTTTTACTTGATTCATGGGATATAGGAAACGAATTTGATTCAGCAATGCTTTTCAAGGATATTGAATCGGTAATGGATGAATTTGGATTTCATGCTGATTATTAATGTTTATGTGTAGATGTTAAATAAATAGAGATTTGTATAATTATGTTAATTTAAAACAGAAAAAAAAATACATCTGTTAAATTATATAGTGCTTGATAAAAATCGTAAACAGCAGAAAATGATGGAATAGTTCTTTGAATGTTCGGGAAAAAAGATGCAAAGATAGTTAAACTTACGGTGTTGTTGTTATTCTTTTCCCTCTTGACTACATTATTTTGTACTCTTTCTTTTTCAGATTTAATAGATTTATTTAGGATTCATGTGTTCCCGTTAATTTAAGTAAGATTCTGAACATTTTTTCAAAGATGTCACTTCCGTACACCTCTTTTCACAGGAAACTGGAAAAGGCGCCAAATTGAGACGAAAAGGAGACATGAAATTTTTTTTTTCACTTTGTTGTGGAAGAGGAAAGGAAGAGATGCTAAAAAATGCAAAATCAAATAAAATTTGTGATTTCTAGAAGCTGATTAAGTTTTCTAATTTATATATATATAAATATATATATATAAATAGATATAGATCTCTCATAGATATATAAATAACAACAGAATGCCTGCAGAATTACAAGACGCAGTCCCAGATATCATTATTGGTGGTGATCAACCCGTCGAAGAAGCTCACTATGAAAGTGAAACTGAAGTTGATGCTAACGATGAAGTAAAAGCTGAAAAAAAAGTTAGTTTTGCCGAATTAGATGAAGAAAATGGTGAAACAGAAGAAGAAATTAGAAAAAGAGAATTTGAAGAAGGTGGAGGATTACCTGAACAAACTGAAAATCCAGATATTTCAACTTTAACTCCACTTTCACCAGAAATTATCAATAGACAAGCAACTATTAATATTGGTACTATTGGACATGTCGCCCATGGTAAATCTACTGTTGTTAGAGCTATTTCTGGTGTTCAAACTGTTAGATTTAAAAATGAATTAGAAAGAAATATTACTATTAAATTAGGTTATGCAAATGCTAAAATTTATAAATGTAATAATCCAGATTGTCCTGAACCAGATTGTTATCGTTCTTTTAAAAGTGATAAAGAAATTCATCCAAAATGTCAACGTGAAGGTTGTACTGGTAGATATAATTTAATTAGACATGTTTCATTTGTTGATTGTCCAGGTCACGATATTTTAATGAGTACTATGTTATCAGGTGCAGCTGTTATGGATGCTGCTTTATTATTAATTGCAGGTAATGAACCTTGTCCACAACCTCAAACTTCAGAACATTTAGCTGCTATCGAAATTATGAAATTAAAACATGTTATTATTTTACAAAATAAAGTTGATTTAATGAAAAAAGAAGCAGCTATTGAACATGAAAAATCAATTTTAAAATTTATTAAAGGTACAATTGCAGATGGTGCTCCGATTATCCCAATTTCTGCTCAATTAAAATATAATATTGATGCAGTTAATATGTGTATGGCAAAATCAATTCCAATTCCAGTAAGAGATTTCTCAGCTCAACCAAGATTAATGGTTATTAGATCTTTCGATGTTAATAAACCAGGTGCTGAAATTCAAGATTTAAAAGGTGGTGTTGCGGGTGGTTCTATTTTAACTGGTGTTTTCAGAATTGGTGATGAAATTGAAATTAGACCAGGTATTGTTACTAAAGATGATAATGGTAAAATTCAATGTAAATCTATCTTTTCAAGTATTGTTTCCTTATTTGCAGAAAATAATGATTTAAAATTTGCCGTTCCTGGTGGTTTAATTGGTGTTGGTACTAAAGTTGATCCAACTCTTTGTAGAGCTGATAGACTTGTTGGTCAAGTTGTTGGTTCAAAGGGTAATTTACCTTCAGTATTTACTGATATTGAAGTCAATTATTTCTTATTAAGAAGATTATTAGGTGTTAAAACTGATGATCAAAAGAAGGTTAAAGTTAGAAACTTAGAAGTAGATGATGTATTGATGGTTAATATTGGTTCAACTGCAACTGGTGCTAGAGTGGTGGCCGTTAAAGCAGATATGGCTAGATTAACATTAACCTCTCCTGCATGTACAGAAATTAACGAAAAGATTGCTTTATCAAGACGTATTGATAAGCATTTCAGATTAATTGGTTGGGCTACTATTAAGAAAGGTACTACAATTGATCCTATCAATTAATCAAATTTAGTGATATTTTTAAAATAATTAATTGATAATAATTTTGTTTTCATTAATGGAGAGAAAACATGTATTTTTAGTTGATCCTTTTCTTGATATAAAGTAATTTATTTTGTCATTGAACTTACTACTTTTTTTCCTATTAAATTATTAAACTAAGTATAATTTCAAACTTTTATAAATATTATATAATATAAACTACAGAAAAAAAATGGTAATATTTTAAAGAAAACAGTAACTTTCCTTGAGTTCACTAGATTCCAAAAATTTACTAAAGGAATCTGTTTCCATCATTCTATAAACTTTTTGGCGTATCGTTTCATATAATACAGCTAATTCTTTTAAGAAAAGGAGCTTAGGGCCAAATACAGCATCTGTTGGTGATATAATTGTAGGGTTATCTATATGTCTGAGGGTTTTTAACTTTAATGTTAAGTTAGGAGATAGTTTGGCCTTATTTTCATTTGATTCATTGTTATATTCTTCTGTTGATATTATATTTTCCTTGTTTTCATTATTAGAAATTGAATTGTCATCATTACTTTGATTATCATTTAAGAGCTCTAAGTTTTCTGGGTTCTTTTCTTTTACTTTGTCTTTATTGTAATTATTAGCTATGTATAAATTTATCTTATTTTTAAGCTCAGAAATTTCCAAACATGGTGAATCCAGCTCATCTTTTTTTTCAATTAATGATTTAACTGATAGTCTTAATTTTGAATCAACATTTATTTCATTAGGAGCGTCATCTGAAATATACATTGTAAAAATATTATATGCTTTGGATAAACAATATTCAGATATTTTGTTCATTGCTGTATAAATTGTTAATTTTTTGTGTTTTAAAAAATTTGTTTGTAAATGAATAAAATCAGGATCTTTTGAAAAATCAACACTTTTTATTTCTGTAAAAAACTTTTTCTTTTCTCTATCTTTTAATGATAACATCTTCATTAAAATTTTCATTTTTTTCTGAAAATCGACTATTTCGTCATAAACTTCTAAATTTTCAACACACATATTATTGAGCATAAATTTCCTGAACAAGTATTTCAATCCCGGATCTTTCAATGTCAGTTCTAATGTTAACGTACTAATCTGAATATCTTTAATATTTGGAGATGGAGTTTGATCAATTGCTATATTAGAATCTACTCCAGAGTTCCATTTAACTAATTGGCAGCCTCTATCTGTTAATGAATATAAACTTTTTTTGGATTCAATGAATATATCTATTTGCTGGTCAGATGATATTGTTTTACATTCAATTAATTTCAGTTTTAAAAATATAGTAGCAACTTTTAGAGCTTCTTTTGGATACATTATATCAGTGCAATCCATTAAAAATTGTATCAAAGATTTACCAGAAAAGCAGTTTTTAATTATATTTTCTTTACCATTAATTAAAACCTGTTTTTCACTAAAATATCTTAAGCCTCTATTTGATTCATAATATTGAATATGAGAATCCGAGTCTGGATTTGTGAAAAATCTGTGATAAAAGGGAGAATAAGTCTTTTCTTGTGAATTTTCATTTCTATTAATAGATACTGACTCTAAAGGAGTTAAAATTTGGTCATTACAATTAAAAGGATTTATTTGATCATTTTGTCTTTGCTTTAAATATTCAAAAAATGTTAACTCATTTTCAAGAGGATTAATAATTGCATCATTTTCTTTGGTACCATAGATATGATTTTTTGAATTGGAGAGTATATTTGATAAATTTTCACCCAGCAAAGTGATTGGTATTGGCCCAACTTTTGGTGACCAAATATTTATCGTTGGTCCCATTATTCGTATAAATAATAATTTATCAGAATTTTCACTATGAATAATTGAATCTGTTCTTGAGTGTCTTTCAAATTCCATTAATTGCATGGAATTGAAATTTGAGTTTAATATTTCTGGTAATGAAATATTTTGAATATTTGGTATACCTTTTTTAATACAAAACTGATGTAATATAGCAACACCTTTTGGTGTTGGCTGTAATAAATACTTTTTATTGTTTAATATTTTTTTACAGGTTTTATCCTCTGGACAGTGTAATAGTTTAGCCTTGTAAAATAATTGCAATAATTCGAAAGCAAATTTTGAATTTATTTCATAACTTAATCTTGTTAATGTTGAGTTATATTGTAAATCTATATGTAAATTTGACATGGTGTCAATTGCTTTTTCTATAGTAAAAGAATATGGAAACTGTTTCTTAAATGAGAACTTGATTAAATTTGAAGAAGGTGATTTTTTCACTTCATTTTTCAGATCCAAACAAAATAACAGTACCGAAAAGATATTTTTCAAATCATTGTGATAAATATTTCCAGATGGAGTTCTTGATAACGATTTTAAAGATATTTTGTTGTTGATCTTTTGTTTGGTGTCTAAAGTTTGCATGGTATTTTCTTGCAGTTCTTAGAAAAAATAAAAGAATACTTTTTATTAGTTTTAAAAGGTCAACTTGTTTTACCAAAATATAAAGTAATTATATAAATATCACGTTTTTTACAAATCATACACAAACAATATTCACATCAAAATTAAGTCATATTATTGTAGTAATAAGTTTCTGCATAAAAAGTCATAAAATATATTCCGGTTTATATATGATATTTAGCTAAATTTAATCCAGTGATATAAATAAACAAAGGATTTGCAGGAACAATAGTTCATATGCAATCTGAAACACCATTGCGATGTCTAAACTGAGAGATTTAAAACTGTTACTTAATATAAAACTTATTTAGTATTTCTTTTTCTTTCTGCTTTTGTGGGTGTCAAATGCATAAATTTTAGATAAATTTTGGCTCATTCACTGCCTTGTTTCATGTTTCATGTTAGTTCGTTTAATTAAATACGTGAGAGATTTCAATATTTAAACATTATATACACACAGTTTATTACATCAATAGATTGGTGAATTTATAATTTATTTGATGATTTGATGAGAATAAATTATATACAATATATACATACACATAAACATATAATTACTATTGGGATATTTATAGATTATAAGTTCTTCTTTAAATTTTCCATATTAATCATATGTCTAGCCATCATTCTAGCTCTTAATTCAGCAAAATTACCTGGTTTACCAATATTACTGTATTCAATATCTTCTGATCTAATAATTGAACCAACACTCATAAACATTCCAAAGAAAGCAGCTGATCCAAGAATATATTGACCCAATGTATTAACAACACCATTTGGTGCACCATGTTTTAAAACTGCATAACTACCAAAGACGAATCCTGAAACGGCACCGACTGTAGTCTGTAATTATCAAAAAAGAAAGAAAAAGGAAAAAGAATATATATTAAATATGTTAGCATTGATGAATAATAATAGTAATCTTAATTTAAAAAGTTGTAGATTTATTTAATACGTACACCCATAAGGAATCCCATTTTCATTTTATCGAAAAGAGATGGTTGTTGATATTGTACTTGAACTTGTTGAACTGGAGGCATCTTGTTAGGTAAGTATTCTAATATATATCGATATAGCTATTGATATGTCTCTATTTCTATATATCTTTTCAATGGAAACTTTACAATAAAGAGAAAGTTTAAGAACTCGAAAATTACGATGCTTTTCCTCCACAATGAATTTATGTATATTTAAAATTGGTTTTCCCTTAACGTAATTTTTTTTTCACTGTGTAAAAATTTCCATAACCGAGAAAATTTGTTGCAGCTGCTGAAAATGAAAAAAAAATCACTTTTAAAGACAAATATTGCTACTATTTTTTTATATAGCTTTCTACAAAGAGAGTTTTCTTCGGCCATTTTTGTGTTACAATTTATAAAATGAATGATTATATAACAATCTGTTAAAGTCATTTATATAGTAATTCGTTTTTAACCTTTATCAAAAAATTTATGATTGTATAAATATATTATATAATTTTTCAGTATTGCCAACCCACCCAGGCATTTTGTTGTTGCTGTTGTTGTTGAGTTTGTTGTGGTGATAATAAATGTGGTTGTTGCTGCTGCTGCTGTTGTGGTTGTTGTTGTGATTGTTGAAGTGATGGCCATCCACCACTGGTTTGCTGTGTCGCAAATTGATTGTTAAATTGTGTGGATTGTGTCATATTTCCTTGTTGTCCACCAATAATTTGATTCCCAGTCGGATAACCAGAAACTCCAGACACACTATTAAAATTAGAAGGGCTAATTGTATTTATACTATTCATACTACCCATTTGATGTAATTGAGATAGTTGATTCAGTTGATTCAATTGTTGAATTTGATTATTATTAATAGTATTATTAATAGTATTCATGCCACTTATATTACCAACACTATTCATATTATTCCTACCATTTACATTATATGAATTTGTAAGATTAGAATTTGATGTAGTTATTCCATTATTACCAAGATTTGACATTGTATTCATTTGATTCAATCCCATACCATCTGAAATAGTTAAATATTGTTGCTTTTGTTGTTCGTTTAAAATTGGTTTTGGTGGTAATACCGGATTTGATGTAATATTAGTAGTGGTAGATGGAGCTCTTGAATTTTTTCTTGAACGTGGAGGTGGTGGTGGAGGTGGAGGTGGTGAAGATGATGAAGCAGTCCTTGATCTTGATATAGGTGGCGCTGGAGCTTGTAAAATTGTATTTGGTGACATATTATTAGAAAGATTTGATAATAATGGTGAAGTAATTGAGGAACTATTTCGAGTAGTAGTTAAACCAAAATAATCGGTCTGTAAATGTTGATCTGGTGATTGTGGATGAGCTTGTCCTTGTATAGTTGTTGTTGTTTGTTGTTGTGGAAATTGAGTTTGACTTTGAGTTGGAGAATATGTTGTTTGAATATTTGGTAATGGGGGAGCTTCTGTATTCGGTGACAATAACGGTGTTTGCGCAGTTGTTGGAGACATTACTGGTACAGCAGATAAAGAAGAAATACTTGGATATGATGAATTAAGATTAAATGTTTGATCAAATTGCTGTAAGAAATGTTCTTTCATTGATTTTGATGCACTACCAGTTAAATCTGGTTTTAATGGTTGATCACCTGAATTCTCTTGAGCGACTTTTTCTGTAATAGTTTTAAAAGTGTCCATTTGAACATCCTTCAATTCTTCCTTTTCAGTTTCAGATAATTGTGGAATATGTGGTTGCGGTGGTAATTGAGCTAAAAATTGTTCTTGTGGTGTTAAATTACCACCTGTAGCTTCTGCTTTAAGTTTATCTAATAATTGATCCATTGGTAATGAAAAATCAAGAACGTGGTGTTGAGGTTGTGGTTGACTACTAGGTGTATTTATTACTTCTCCATTTTCAATAGTTGGTGGTGGTGGTGAAAAACTAACAACTTCAGAAAATTTAACTTTTTTATTTGATTTATTTGAAGAGGATGAAGGAGTTGCGGATGGTCTTTCACCTGTTAATATAAATTCTGTAAAGGAATCAATATCTAATTTTTTCTTTGGTTCATTAGAATTATTTTTATTATCAGAATCATTATTACTTGAACTATTTGGACTTTCCTTCCTTTTTGCTGATAAAATAGATATAGGCCTTGGGACAGGCGCTGCAACTTTAATCAAAGATCTTGCTAATGGTTCTCCTAAAAGTGCATGAGCAAGTAATCTCATTAAAGCGAAAAATTGACCAATATTTAAAGAATTTGACCATTTTGTGAAAACTAGTTTCATACGTTCTTTAATTTGCTGTGGAATTTTAAAATTTTGCATAAACAGAAAAACATCATCCAGTGTAACATTTTTATTGGTTGTTTTTCTTTCTTGAATATTTTCATACCATCTTAAATAAGTTTTCAGTTCAATATGCGACATATCACTTAATGATAATGATAAAGGAATTGAACTATCATTATCAGCAATTATAGTATCTGTACTACTTGAATGAGTTGGGTTTTCCATTATATGGTGTAGTGAAGACTTTCCATCATTAGAAGGTTGCATTGATGGATATGAAGTTAATGTTAAAGCTGAGTGAGACGTTTTCAATGGCTTGATTGTATTAATTGTATCATCACTATGAGATTTTGTATTATTGAGGTTTAATTTATCAAAAACGCTTGATAAACTAGATCCAGAGTGTAGTGTAGGTTGATTTGTTTGCAAAACTGATTGTGATGATGCACGAAGCAAGTTGAATGGTTGTTGTTGTTGTTGTTGTTGTTGTTGTTGTTGTTGCTGTTGTTGCTGTACGCTTTGCATACTTTGTGGTTGAGCTGCTTGGTTTGGCTGACTTGATTGGCTTGCTTGGTTTAATTGATTCTTAAAGTAATCGTCAAATTGGTCCGTTGTAGCAGCACCGACCGCTACTTCACCTTCATGTTTAATTCCAGGTATATGATTCCAATTAAAATTTGTAGCCATTCTTAGGAATTATTCTATTGATGTTATTAATATAATTTACAGAAAAAACAATGATAACTTTTTCCATAAAATTTATCTTTCAAAACGAATGAAAAAGATTGATGCACTATTGTTGTTGTTGTTGTTGTTGTTGTTATTGTTGTTGTTGTTATGTCTTACAGATAATTGGCAAATAATCGAGAAAATGCAAATAAGTGAGCTTGGAACTAAGAACAAAGTAATGTATACTGCTGTTGGTTATAACAATAATCAATATAATGTCCAATTTATTATGATAGATATATATACTTTTATCAACAAGTTAATATTCAATCAAAGAATCCATCCGGTGACGCCTATCAATACATAGGCTTGTCAATTTCACCTCTATATTAACTGCTAAGATTAATAAGTAATAGTGTAGCGATGCTATTGTTTCCGCATTGTATGAAATGTAAATATAGTAGAATAATCGTTTACTGCCAGATTGGCGCGGGCTTTTTATTAGGGTCGTCTCACGACAGCGATTTTGTCGTGGGCTCTACATGTTTTTACATTTTTTCTTTTTTGCTCATATTTACATATAATCGTCCCCATTAGTTTTAACTTACTATTACATAAATTTATCCAGTTTATTATATTTATATGTACATGATGATATATTAAAGTGCATGATACGCCTTACAGTTTCTCAGTTGGCTTGTATTTCAAGTAGTTCACTTTCTGTAAGATGACTATGATGATAAACAGGATGATGATGATGACTATTACTATTATTATTAGCAGCATTGTCTAGTTTTACTGTGTTATTCATCGTCATTACCGAAGTGTTTGCTGCTTTTGGTGGAGTTTTCCCCTCGATTTTCTTATTGCTTTCTGTTTTAACCTTACTTTTATAAGAAGTTTTGGTAACTTTCTTTTTGTTGCTACTGTTAATTATATTGTCACTAAGAGCTTCAATATATTGCATATTACTGTCTTCATTTTTTTTATCTTTTCTAGCTCTAGTCTTCTTTTTAGATTTAGAGGCTACTTTATCCCAATTTTCTTCAAGCACTACACCAGCATCTAATAATCCAGATTGATTATCAAAAAGTCCATCACAGACAACTTCATCGGTTTTCGAATCTTCCTTAAGTAATATTTTACCAAAATCTTCTAATTTGGAATGATCAACAGTATTGAAAAGATCCTTCTTCTTCTTTTTAAATTCGGAATCTGTTTTACATATTTGTAATTCCAACCATTTAAGTTTAGCTGCAGAATCCATTCTTTTATTGATTTCTTCAACTGGTCTAAATGCTTTAGCTTTATAATCTAATTTATCACTTAATTCTAATTTACTATTTAAATTTTCCAACATTTCTTTAACTTCATTTTTTTCTAATAATTTAACAATATCAATACTTTCACCATGTGGTATAGGATTTGGATTAGATGGTGTAATACAATCAAAATCAACTTCTTTACGTAAAACAAAATCAATATCAACACATGAAAAGAATGCACAACTTTGAGGAATATTTTCAATACCCATCTGAAAACAGAACATTGCTCTGGTCCAAAGATTAGCAATTTGTAATAACATTGCACACTTATATTTATCTTCTTCTTTTGTTAAATATCTAACTTCATCATGAACAGTTATTGCTAATCTTGCATCAATTTGATAAACTTTACATAAATATTCCATTGAAACTAATAAAAGATGTAAATAATCAACACCAGATGATTGAATTGCCCAATTAATACGAGAAGGTAAAAATGAATTAGAATTCAAATTTGTTCTTTTCAAAGCGGCAGTTATACCAGCTCCAAGAACCGGAGTTTTAGGATTATCTTGTTCAGCAATACTTTCTAGCATATTGAAAACAACACTCTCTGATCCTCCATACCATAATCTAAGTTTTTCGTTTTTATCATATGGTAATTTAATTACTCCATTTTTACCCTTTGTTTCAGCATAAAGAGTTTTAGCAACTTTTGTTGCTTCTTCATCTGTAATTTTTGGATTAAATTTTGTTAATAAAGATGTTGCAAATTTAACCCCTGCACCATAAATTCTACCATAATTGAAAACTTTAGCTTCATTACGAGAAATACCTAAAATTTTAGCAGTTTTAGAATGTAAATCAGTTCCTGCATTTTTAGTACCTTCAAGTGTCATCCAACCTAATGCAGTACCACCATGTAAACGAAATGCAGAATCTCCAACTAATGATGCAATCCAAAGTTCTTCACTATCAACATCAGCACCAACAAAAACATATCCAGGTGGTGCTTGAACTAAAGACTTAAGTTCAGAACCTAAACGTGTCTTTTTAGCATTTGAAGCAGTGAGCCAAGTTTTCTCAACTGCACGACGTGTAATTGTGCCCATAGGTATAATTTGAGGAATTATAAAGCCAAGTTCTTTTTGTTTTTTCTTATGTGTAACCTTGTCATATTCTTTTTTAATATTCGATTCATAAACAACAAATTGATTCATTATACGTTCTCTACTTGAAACCCAATAACTATTAGTAACATTCATTTCAAATGCATCTTTAGCTAGTTTATTGGATGATGATAAAATACCTTCTTCATAATATCTTAAAAAAGGTTTGGTTATTAATGATGTAACCCTAGCATCAGCACCATTTTCATGTGGAATTTTAAATAACGTCTGTTTTTGATTAATCAATTTCATTAAATTTTTTCTTATAATTTCATCAGATTCAACATACATTGAGAAGTCCTCCTTGATAATTTCATTATCAATTTCATTTGAGTCGTTGACTTTCTGCTTTTTAGTAGATTTCCCAGTTTTCTTTGATTTTGTCTTTGATTTCTTTTTAGTTTTTTTCTTTTCTGAATCTTCAGCTTCTTCTGTTAATTCTTCAATTTGATTCTGATTATTTATATCAATTACTTCTTCTGATTTAGATTTTGTTTTCCTAGATTTTTTAGTAGTAGTCACAGAAGCTAATTCAGTATTTAGTAATTCTGAAGGATCAACATTAATATATTTCATTTCTTTAAATTTTTCAATTTCATTATTATTTACAATAAAACACCAACCTTTATGATTTGTCCAAAATATTGGATTATTTTCCCAAAGCAAATTAAGTAGTAAAGGTGAACTTCTTGATTTTATAGTTAAAGTAAGTTCATTTTTAACGATTAATTTTTTATACCATTCAGGATAACCAGGTAATTTTTGATTTTTATAAGGTTCACCCGATTTTGTTAATTTAATTGGTTTAATTGTCCAATCTAATTGTGATAACCAAGGATCATTTTCCCATGGAGGTATTTTTTCATTTGCTTTTAATCTCATTTTAACAACATCTTCACAAATTGAATGAATTTTCACTTCAAGTTCATCTTTTGATGATTGATACATATTTTCACAACGATTTATATAATCTTCCCAATCAGTTGAAGTTGGTAAAAATGAAGAATTAATATGTCTCAGTGCTGCAAAACTTACAGGATGAGGAACAACAGATTTAAATAATGGATAAACTTTATGTAATACATGATAAGTTGCAATTACATCATCAGCACAATAAGACATTAATTGTTGAAATAAATCTTTAATTTCTTTAACATCAGTTGAAGCAAAATGATCACGTAATTGTTTATCCATTTTAATTCCACAATAAAATTCAGCTACATCACTTAATTTATTCATACTACTAGTTTTCATCCAAGGATCATCACGTAATGCATTATTCAGTTCATTATCATCACTAATTGATTCTTCATCTAAAATAATATTTGACATTGTATGTTTTAAATCTTCATTTTGAATCATATCTCTAATATCTTCTAAAGATTTTTCTTGAGATTTTATTTTTTCTTTAACATTTTTTTTATATTTCATCCAAGTACCCCTTTGTCTTGAACACATTCCACTAATTGCAACATGTAATGACATTGTATCTAAAAAGAAAGCATTTGAAAGTTTTAAATCATATTCCTCTAAAACTCTTGCACGATCAAATGAAACATTATGACCAACAATTAAACAATCTCTTTTATTTGTTGCTAATGGAATTAAATGATTATTTTCTTTACTATCACCAGTTAAATAAGGTGAACACCAAGAATACCATGCTTTTGGTGATAAACAAGTTGCCATAACGGAATAAGGTGAAGTTTTATACATAACTTCACAATCGAAAACCAATTCATCCTCTAATGGATAAGGTACTGATTTTGGTTCTTCATTATGAGTATATCTAGTCCAACCAGATTTAAAAATCCATTTTTTAGGTTTTGGTAATGGAGTTAAACCAATTTTACATAAATTTTCAACTAATAATGTATATTTTTCTGAACTTTTCAAACCTAAATTTTGGAAATGATGATTAATATTATTACCTTGTAATAAAGGTAATTTAAAATTAATTGGTTCAGTTACTGAACAAGGTTTCCCTAATAATTCATTATCTTTTAAATATTTTAATGATATATTAGTAAGTGCTTTAGTTGGACCTGGAAGTGATTTTTTAGGAAAGATTTGTTTATGTAATTCAGAAGACAAATGTTGGATACCACAAGCATTTTTATTAATTAAAATTTCAGAATTGTTCTCTTTCAAACCATCAACATCTTTCGATGTTTGGGAAAAGATAGATGAGAATGTTGAAAAATAGTGTATTTTATTGCACCATCGTAGTTTTTCAATATACTGATTATGCTTCAACATCACTGACTTGTGTATAGACATAATCTTACTAACAAGTGGGAAGTTCAGCAAGAAAAACCACTATTCATATTTTAGTTTGGAAACCAAAAGAAATTCCCAAATGGGGTAAATCGCCATTCTGAAACATGATAAATTAAAAAAAAAAAAAGAGAGAGAGAGATTTCCGATGCACGGGTGTTTATACGGAAAAAGTGGCTGCTTCCCTTTTCTTCATCTCACTGTTCTCACTTTAGTTATTGTAAGATTATAAGGCAGCCATTGCGTGAAGCACACAGTTTTGAATTAAAAAGAGAGATATGAATGAGGTAAATAGTGATTGGTATCTGTTTGCACATTTGATATTTATTTCATATCGGCAGATTGTATAGACATTCGGATAATATTGAATTTAACAAATCACAATGTCTTCAACAAGAGCACTTACAGATGAACAAGTATGTATCAATTTATTAACGACATAAAAGAAAAATAGAGAAAAAGTTAAAAAGAGTAAAAAAAAAAATACTAACAATTTTAATATCTATTTGATTTTACATCAATTCAATTAATAATTACAGGTTCAAGGAGAATTGAAAAAAATGGAATCCTTCATAACGAAGGAAGCTGAAGAAAAGGCAAAAGAAATTCAATTAAAAGCTGATGAAGAATATGAAATTGAGAAAGCTTCAATTGTACGTTCTGAAATCAATGCAATTGATGCTTTATATCAAGATAAATTTAAGAAAGCTTCATTAGCTCAACAAATTACTAAATCTACAATTGCAAATAAAACAAGATTAAAGGTTTTAGCGACTAGAGAAGAAGCTTTAGAAACTATCTTTAGTGCAACTCAAGATGAATTAAAGAAATTATCATCAAATAAAAATAAATATAAAACTTTACTTATAGGTCTTATTGAAGAATGTCTTTATTCATTAATGGAACCAACTGTTATTATTAAAGTTAGAAAATCAGATGTTTCAGTTGCAAAGGATGCTGCAAAAACTGCAGTTGAAAATTTTTCAAAGAAAGCTGGTTTTACTGTCAGTTTTACTGTCGATGAAACTAATTTCTTAGATAAAGATCTTGCAGGTGGTGTCGTCGTTGTCAATGGTTCAAATAAGATTTCTGTTAATAATACACTTGATGAAAGATTAAAACTTTTATCAGAATCCGCTTTACCTGCAATTAGATTAGAAATGTTTGGCCCATCTAAAACTAGAAAATTCTTTGATTAGTTTAATTTTCCACTCACTTCATTTCTCTCCCTTTCTTTTATAACATTTAGGTAACAAAATAATCATAAAAAATTAAATATGTATATATTATTATTTACAACTGTATGATTTATATATACTTTATAACAATAATATATCTAATCGATTTCTTATTATAAAATTATATAATTTTATATACAATACAATAAAAATATAAATAATTAAGCCGTAGCTCGAAACCTTTTTTTTTTCTCCTCCCATTCTAACAGTTTTTTTTTGCCTAAATACCGATTTTGTTACAAATGGCAAATCATGTTTATAAAAAATATCTGTGTTTACCAATAATTTATTAGCTACTGTATGTCATACTATCTTGCATTTATAGAACATTATATAAACGATTAAAATATTGTTTGCAAAAGAGAAAAAAAAAATAAGGATTCCGAACATCTTGATAAGAATAGATTTGATATAAAATTTAATTTATTATAGATTGATATTATTAAAATGTTATCATTAATATTGATACGAAGGATTCAATCAATTAAAATTATACGACCTAAACTATTAAATCACCAACAAATAAATTTATTTTCAACATCTTTAATATCTGCCTCAGTTTTATCTTCAAGTTCAAAAGTTTTAAAACCAATATCACCAGATGTATCAACAATTTCTTGTACAGTAGTAGATGGATCCGGTACAGTCCGTGCAGTTTCAAAGAAATTTCCAAGAGCTTTATTCTTACAACAAAATAAATTATTCCCAAGAGATCTGAGGAAAATTGATTCATCAAATATTGATGTTGCACCAAGTATTGCAGTTAGAAGTAATGGTATATTAGTTAATTTATTACATATTAAAGCATTAATTAAAAGAAATGAAGTACTGGTTTTTGATACTTCATCACCTGAATCAGCTGGCAAATTAAGCTTGTTTATGTATGATTTAGAAAGTAAATTACAAACTAAAGTAGTCCATGGTGGAATGTTAGGTTTACATGGTCATAATCAAAGTATTGTTAATCAAACTTATGAATTTAAAGCTTTAGAATGTATATTAATTAATGTTATGGCAGTTTTAGAAACTGAATTAAGAAGACATTTAGAAAGTATAGATAAAATTTTAAATGAATTAGATTCTCAAATAGATAGAGCAAATTTAAGGGATTTATTAGTAAATTCTAAAAGTTTAACAATGTTTTATCAAAAAAGTCTCTTGATTAGAAATACATTAGATGAAGTTTTGGATAATGATGAAGATTTAGAAAATATGTATTTAACAGAAAATCATGAAATTAAAAAACTTATTTGTGATACGGAATCCACTACTTTAGATACAACCAAAGGTAATAATACTAATAAAAATAATAATAATAATAATAATAATAATAATAATAATAATAATAACAAAAAGGTTATCAATAATGGGCAATCGAACATGGGTCACTCAAATATGCATGATTCCGTTGTTGAGTCAGTTAATACACATAGCAATGAAACAAATTCAAATCTAATTCAACAAGGTAGTGAAAGTCGAGATACAGGAGAAGTAGAAATGTTACTTGAAGCATATTATAAACAATGTGATGAAATTGTCCAACAAGCAGAAACAATGATTAATAATATTAAATCAACGGAAGATATCGTTAATATTATTTTAGATGCAAATCGTAATTCCTTAATGGTTTTCGAATTAAGAGTTGCAATATTTACTCTTGGGTTTACAATTGCTACTTTATTACCCGCATTTTATGGTATGAATCTTAAAAATTATATTGAGGAATCTAATGTTGCATTTTTCTCTGTTGTTGGAATAAGTTTAATGATGGGTGGAATTATGAGTATAATTTATTTACGTAGATTAAAAGATGTTAAAAGAATGACAATGGTCAGTTCGAAACAATTAGATAAATTCGATGAACAAACAAAGAAGAGCTTTTTAGATAAGATAAGAAACCAAAAAGTAATACCGTCAGCTGAGAAACAAAAGAAATTGGAGAAGGATATAGTTTGGAAATGGCTTATTGATGAGCATAAATAACATGTAAATAGATATATAATGTGCATATATATACATATATATAATTAATCAATTATCATTATTGAAACTATAAGTGTGTATCGTGAAACTGTAAATTATATCAAAATAGTTGAAAATAAATATCAACATCTAAGATTTTTTTATTCGTTAATCTATAAAAAGTTCATTAGTTTTCCTTTTATTATTACTATTCATTATCAAAGAAGGAATCTTGATTAGCATAAGTTTCTAAATTTGTGTCTGGTTTAAAAGGCCAGTAGTAATATATTTCAGAAAGGTCTACAAATTCTTGATTGGTTATCATACTTATCTTTTTCTTTAGTAAATCGCTTGGTAATTTTTCCTCTAAATATTCTTGAGCACCAGGACCAAGAACATGTAATTTATCTTTTAATATGGCACCTGGTGTACAAAATAACTTATGAATAATTAAGTGTAATTCATCATGAAATTTGATATCATATTTATTGTGATTAGATTGTAATTCTAATAAACAAACTTCACCTTCTAATTCATTATATGGCAGTGGAACAGTATCCATTGCACCAACTAATTTTTCAGCTTTTGGATTACTTAACTTTTCAGAACAAGCTATAATGTTAATATCTGCATATAAATTAGCCATCAGTGAATTAGTACGTCTGTGGATTGAACCTAGTGGTCCTACATATTTTAAGACTTCATTTGGTGTTGTCCATGCTAAAAATTTGACACCACCATATCTAAACATTGAAGTTCTGACTTCATTATAATAGATACATGTTCTTAAAGCAGATGCTTGGGTACTTGACATAAAATCACCAACAAATAATATAGTTGGATTGATTTGTTCTTTACGTTGATCTTTATATCGCTTTTCTTCCTCTGGTGTTAAATTTGGTAGAAATTGTGGGTTTATTATTTTTTCCTGTAATGGTTTAGTAAGAAGATTTGCTTTAACTGTAGTCGTAACACCTGTTTGTAAAACGTGAAAATTCTTCATATCATTTTCAGATATTTCCATTTTCTTCCAAAATTTAAAAGCTGCTTGACCATCAGGATAAATCAAATGATTTTCAGGCTCAAACTTTTTATTTAAAAGGTAAGTCATTGTTGAAAGTCTAGCGTTGTAATCTATTATATTTAACTTACCGGTTGGATTTCCATCGGAATCCATGTAACACTTATTCATATTTAATTTTTTAAATATTTTAGAGTATGTTTGATTATCATAGTTAAATCTGAAACCTTTGATTTTTTTTCCCGTTAGAGAATCTATTGCTTGTTTGACAGAAGTCTGTGAATTATAAAATTTTTGCATTTCAGCTTTGTCTTCCTAATATACTTTTGAAATGGAAAAAAATCTATTTTCTTAAGAGTGTCGAAAAAAAGATGAAAGAAATTTCAAAAAATATACAAAAATTCGAAGTCCATAATTTTATCGCATTTTTTTGAAACTGCCGGTGGTCTTTTAATTCATTAATTCATTATAGTATTTTGAATTTTTTTAGTAAATTGTTGTACCAATACATATTCATCAACGCTGCAAATAAAATCTGTTAGATAAAATAATGGCAAAAATAAAGTTACGTTTAACCTCAAAAAAATCCGAAGGTGAAAACGATGTCAATGTTAAAGAAGAAGTGACATCACCTACTATTGAATTAAAAACATCAAAATCATCATCATCAATAGCTTCATCATCATTACCAAAGATTAGATTGAAACCTTTATCAGAGCCCGAATCTTCATTACCAACAATAAAATTCAAATCATTAGATCATAAAAATTCATCAAATTCTACAACGGATACAAAGTTAACCATTTCTAAATCAAATGTTTCATCAAATAATAAAAATAAAATAAAACGAACGCCAACGATTAAAGTTAAACCTGCAAAACTACCTGGAAATGGATATGATTCAGATGATCCAGATAAAGAGGAAGATCCTTTGATTGAAGAGGCAATCATTTTAAGATTTTTACCTGATGAAACATTAGATAAAGTTAGAGCAGCAGTTGAAAGTTGTGAGCGTGGAGATAAGCATAATATTAATGGTACTGATTTATCAAGTATATCAGTTACATGGTGTGATAAAAGGAGGGCGATAGTTAGAGTTCATGATATAATGTATGCAGCCAAATTAGTCAATTTACCTACAATATCAGAAGTTCATAAAACGATTGATAGGAAAAATATTTTTAAGACTGTTGATGTATCACAGATGTTATTAGTTGTAAAAAGAATTTATGAAGAAAATGAAATATTTGATTTAAAAATTGATAAAGAATATGGGGAGACATATCCTGATGGATTAACGCCACCTATGGAATTTGCTAAACGAAGATTTGATAAAAAATATGAATCAACAGTTATTCAAAATGTTGAAGATGAAGTTTCAAGATTATTGAAATTAGATGCTGAAGCTGAAAGTTCTATATTTGAATTCATTGATGCAGATGAAGAAAATTTGGTACCTATGAGTGTTGTTGAAGGTAAAATTAAAAATAAAAAGGCCAAAAAGGAAAAGAGAAGATTAAGAAAAGAACGTGAAAATTTACAGAAGGAAAAAGAATCTATGGCTGAAGAAAATATTGATAACCAATTTGAAGATATTGATAACGAATTGGATAGATTAATGAAGGAAGAAGAAGAAAATGGTGATTTAGGTGATGATGATGATGATGAAGAGGATGAAGAGGAAGACCATGATGATGAAGAAGAGGAGGAAGATGATGATGAAGATGATGAGGGTCTATTTGGAGACTCTAGTAATAAACAAGATTCAGATAGTGATGAAGATGAGGATGATGAGGATGATGAAGATGATGAAGATGAAGAAGGTGATGGTGAAGATGATAATAACAATAATGTCATAAATGGATCTATTGGTGTAGATGGAGAATCTAATGAATTTGCCCAACACAATGCATTATTAACAGAAGAAATAAATGAGTTAGAGGCGACTATATTACAAAAACAGAAAGATTTGCAAAAGGCAATAAATCCAATTATGAAAAATAGAATTACAGATGTTATAAGTAGATTACAACAAGAATTGAATTTGAAGAAAGTTCAAGCAGAGGCGGAAGAGGAGAGAAATAAGATACAAGAATCTAAGAATATTGGAAATAATAATACTGAAGCTAAGGATAATTCAAATGAGGATGAAGAAGAAAATGAAGAAGACAATGATAGTGATGACGATGGTAAAGAAGATGATATGGATGATGATGAAAATAAAGGGGAAAAGATTGAAGAGGATAATGATGATGATGGTAACGAAGATGATGAAAATGATGAAGATGATGAAAATGATTACGATGATTTGTTCTAACATGGAACAATGCATTATATATAAATGTAAATATTATTAATTTAAATGTACAAAAGAATTAAACATATTAATAAACGTAAGTGAATATATTGAGATATTTAAATTTAAAATTAAATTTGAGAATGTGATTTTTTTTCATTTTTTCTAATAAGTATTATTGCAACTATATAATTTTCGAAATCTAAAGCTTCAGAATGTTGAAATATTTGGGCTAATAAATTATCAGGACAAACAATTTTATTTGAATTTAAGGCTTTTCTAAACTCTTCAAAATCTAATACATGATCATTACCTCTTTTATCATGATAATTAAATGAAACATAACAACCTTTAATGAAATTACACATTTTAACAAAATTTCTGAAATTCATTTCATTCACATTTGATTTAGAATTAAAAGTATTCATTATAAAATTTAAAGTTTTAAATGAAAGTCTTGAATTTGGTTTATAAGGTTCATATAAGATACTACCTAATTGTTCAATATTTAATGAAGAATTTGAAGTACAACAACTTTCATAAAATTTGAAAAAATTATTATTATGAACACTTATTTGATCATTATCTAATTTCATTAATTCAGATATTAGATTTTTATTTGAATTTGAGATTATTCTGTCATCTAATAGATCTGTATCTAAATAATCAGTTTCAATATTTGGTAATTTTGCAATCATTGAACCATTATCAGAATCTGATTGGAATTTATTTCTTGAATCATCACCTATTGATGTAGAAGAATAAATATTTTCACGTTGATAATAATTTTCAATTAAATTACTACTTTTCCTACTTGGGGATCTTCTTCCATGTGAATGATGTTTGTTAGAATTTTGAATAAATGAATCATAATTATTTTCTGATATTCCTGATGATGTTGAAATAGAGGATGATACTCTTGAAGGTGATTTCCTCTGTGGTGATGATCTTGAACTTAAACTATGATGATGACTATGATGAGTGGAGAGTTGATTGTTATTATTTATATTATTATTTATATTATTATTATTGTATATTTCATTTGATAATATTCTATGAGATTCCTGTTTTAATGTTTGAGATTGTTGTAATTGATTATGAGATTGTTGTAATTGATTATTAAGTTGATTTTGATGTCGTATTCTTTGTTGTTCTTGAAGTAAAAGTTCTTGTTGTTGATTGGTATATTGATTTTGTAATGAATGCATCTGAATAGGGATATTTGGAGCCAATAGATTTGGTGATCCTTGTAATGATTGTGGTGACGACGATAATGATGATAATTGTGATAATTTTGATAATTGTGATTGAGAGGTGGGTTGGTGAGGTAATGACGGTGACGGTGCTTGAACATAATAATAATTATTAATTATTGTTGCCGGTTTTGAATGAGTCTTTCTTGTTGGAGAATTAACGCTGTTAACTGGAGGTAATGGACGTTTAATCTCATTATATGCATCTGCTAATTTTGAAATTGGATCAGAAGAGGGCTCGTTAATTTGAGTTTTTTCCTCTGATTTTAAGTTAGGCGGTTGTTCAATTTGACCAGTTGCTGGTTGTGGCTGGAGAGTATTTGGATTTGGTGCCTAAATATATTATAGTTAAAAATGTTAGTAGGAATATTAGTAAACAGATAAGTAAGTAATTAAATGAAAATACTTATAAGTTGGGAATAACGTTTATTTTTAGAAGCATACCGGAACATAATTACTATCATTTAGTGTTAAAATCAGTGGTTTGTTCTTCCTTCTTGAGAACATAATCAATAAATTAAAATTTATTGGTTGAACAAAAGGTAAACAGTGAATTTAACTGTGTATTATTCTAAAAAATACTAATAAAATTAAGTAATTAATATCTGCAACAACAACAAACAACAATAACAAACCTAATAAAATAGAAGAAAACGTGAGCGATATGAAATGCCCACTAATGAATGCAAAAAAATTCATGTCACTTAACTAAAAAAAATATAGTTATTAACAGTAATTTTTTTCTACGAAAATAAATTTAAATTTTATTTTATATTATGAAGAAGTATAGTACTAAACAAAAGAGTTATATTATAATTTTATATAAATTACTTTATACAGATTAACAAAGAATCTAATCTCTGTTTCTCTTTCTGTAACCGTTGTCACCATCGTATCTTCTATTTTGTCTTCTTTCTGGTTGTTGTCTTTGAGGAATTGGTTGTTCCATTAAAGTTTGTGGAACAATACCTTCTGGGACACCTAAGAATTCTCTTAAGAATTCTAAACCTTCATCAGTTAAGGTGTAGTAGTAGTATTGCCATGAGAATTGAGTCTTAACGAAACCTTTAGAAGTTAAAGATTGCATAGCTTTGATGACGTATAAGTTCTTGGTAGAGATTTCATCGTGTTGGATTTCATAATCTTTCTTTGCAACTAAGACACCGTCTAAATTAAATTTAAATTTTAAAAATTAATAAAAAAGGAAGGAAACAAAAAAGTAATAAATAAAATGTTAGTATTATGATTTAATATTAAGCAGAGAAATACTTTTAAGATTTTTGACAAAAAAATTATTAAAATCGAATGTTAGATGATTAGATAGTTAGATTATCTTTATGAGTAATAGTAATAGTCTTAGATATTGATAACGTTTTCAAGGTAAAGTCTTTCCCATTTACTCCAATGCTTTGTCTATTTTTCTTCTATTTGAATGAGATTTGAATATCTTTAGTTTCTTATTCCACTATATTTTAATAATAATTGCCTCTTTACATTTATTTGATTCAATAATAGCTTGTAAATTAATTTATTAGTGAAAACCTTTAAAATGCTTATTTTGATATTTCACCTTTGATAAAGTTTCTTTTCTCTCTTTATAATCTATCAAAATCTAATAAATCTCTAATTCTCTTTAATAATAATTTAGTGATCAATCTAATATTTCTATAAAATTTCATAATATTGTTGAATTCAGTCATTATTGATATAACTATTATTATTATTTGTCAAATCAAACTTAATAACAAGAATTTATGAAAAATTAAGATTTAAACATACCCTTGAACAATGTCATGTAGATTTGTCTTCTATCAGCCTTTGGAATAATCATGTTGGATGGTTTGCTGTCTCTTATCTGGTCCAAAAAAACAATTTAAAAGATAAATGTAATATTAAAAAAATATGGTAAAATTCAACTTCAACACAAATAATCAATATGAAAAACTTCTTCACCATACAGAGACTCTCTCTCTCTCCCTCTCTCCCTCACCCAATTCCTCACTCACTCTCACTCACTCTCTATGCTCACTCCAAATTTTACACGCTAACACCAAACACAAATTAAAAATTTACACACTATATTTCTTAACAAAAGAAATAATATTTTTTAAATTTTTTCAAAATTCGCTCTAATAAAAAACACTGGCACCCTCACACCTCACACTATTTACTGAAAAAATTCAAAATAAAACAGTCACACTCAAAAGAAGTAAAATTAATTAATTTTTCAATAATTAATTAATTTATTTATTTTTTTATTATGTAATCAGAAACGTGGCGCATGCAACCAAGCTTAGGCAGCCCGCGCCCGCGCGCGCGGTATTAGTAAGTCACGTGTCTCATTGCTTAACCGCCTAGCTGCCTAGCCGCCTAGACTTGAAATTTTCATAACCGAAAAAAAAATAATCAGAATTATATTCAAGGCTCAGCTTATTCTATTTTATTAAACTAAAAAAAAATTATATATAAAATTAACTAGCAAATATTACTTTTATATTTATTTAAGATATTCTAATGATTTAACACTTTCTTGTAAAGCCATCATACGATGATGAACTTGCTCAATATCTTTATTAAATTTATCTTGCTTATCAAAAAGTGTTCTCTTCCAATCTTTAAATTTTTGATTTTGCATTTGAACAATTCCAGTAAATTTCTTTTTAACTTGTTTTTCCATTTCTAAATATGATGGATTTAATTCAACTAATTCCTTTTCTGTCTCAGTTAATGAAATCTTATTTAATAATTGTAATATCTCAATTGAATCTTTGGTATTAATTAATTGATCTAAACTTGGATGTGATGGTGAATTTTCTTTACAAACACTTTTCCAACTACCTTTACTACTTGGAACAATTATTTCTTTATTGTACTCTTTAATACCTAATTTTACCATTTCTTCTTCATTAATTGTTAAATTAATTGCTTTACCTAATCTATATTTCATAAAATCTTTACGATAATTTTCATAATAATTTTCAGTTGATAAAATTAAATCACCCATATAACTTTCAATTAAAAAATCTCTTAGTTTTAAAAAATCACAATGTTTTAAATTTTCAACTTCACTAATACCCCATTTATATTTCCTACCACGAACTTTTTCATTATTTTCATTTATATAATAATCAATTGAATTAATTATTGAAAATGGCATTTCATTTATTAATGATTTAATTCTATTCTTTTCATCAATTAATTCACAAATTGGAATATTTTCTTCTTTTAATGTATTCCTAATTCTTTGTTTAAATGTTGAAATTTCTTCATTTGTAAAACCATCAGCTTTTGAAATAATTGGAATTAAATTAACTCTTGTTGATAAATTTTTCATTGTATCAATATCTAATGATGTTAATCCAATTGCATTAGGTTTAATAAAATAAAGACATGCATGAACTTCACTATGAATCATATTATTACGATTAGGTTGATTTTCTTGATAAACTAATCTTCTATATTGTTCATCAATATATCTTGCAATTGGATACCAACAATGTTTATTATCAATAAAATCACCAAATCCTGGAGTATCGATTACATTTAATTTCATTTTAAAACCTTCTTCGATTAATTCCATCTTATGATGTGTAATTTTTGTAGTTTTTTTTGTTGAGTCTGTAAAATCATAATGATATTTAGTTTCTTTTTCAAGTAATAATGAATTAAATAATGTATTAATAAATGATGTTTTACCAACACCAGATTCACCAACACATAAAATTGTAAAATTTGCTCCATTTTTATAAACTTGTAATCTTTTTTGAATTGGGAAACAAATTAATCCAATATCATCTATTTTCATATTATCAATTGCAGAGGCATAATTATAATGAAACTTATCATTTATTTTAAGATCTTCAATACTTTCATTTAATGTAACTAAATCTTCATTGTTATATAATTCAGTATCGTTAATATTTTCATCATCTGTTTTATTATCAATATTGCCTATACCATTATCAATAATTCCATCATCATTATTTTGATCAATTTCATAATCTTGAGTATTAGTACTGATATTCTTGTGATTAAAAACGTGGTTCTCATAATCTTCTGAAGTTAACTCTACTGAATCTCTTGATATTAAAGTGGATTCACTAACTGTCTTGTTAACTACAGCGTCAACATTGATTTTATCTTCATTATTCAGAGCACTTTGTGGCGTAACAACATTAATTGAATTAACAACTGTCATTATTTAAGTTATAAATTGATTATTAGTAATTATTTAACTAAAGACCTTAGAAAAGAAATGATATAAATAAATAAATAAAGAAAGAAAGAAAGAAAGAAAGAAAGAAGATAGAAAGGAAGGAAGAAAAAGAAAGTAAACTAAAACAAATAATAATCTGATAGAAATAAAAATAGGGATTGTAATATAAATGGGATCGAATATTTTTTAGTAATGTATAAATATTTAAACGGGGCAATATCAATAATTATAATGTCCAATTGTATTACTATTTTACTTATGTTATTTAACTTCTGATCTATTTGAAACTTATTTGGTTTGAGAAGCAGATGCATTTCTAAAGGATAAATAACAATTCCATATAACACCAATACTTGAACTAAAGGGAACTTGGAATTTTTTTGGCATCAAAGAAAAATTAATAAATTGTACTGGAAACCAGACAGATATACTAACGGCTAACGTTGTAACATATAATTTATACATTTTTTCTTTATAAGTTTCAGAATCTCCCTTTTCAATAATTATAGTTGTAAATGCAAAAAAACATGCTAACGAAATTGGAGAAAATAATAACTGATCTGTTAGATCTCTCTCCAAAACTGATACCAAAGTTGGCATATCTGTAAACATTGCATTTAAGAACATATACCAGCCAACTTGAATAAATGCCATGATAAAACCCCAACTTACAAATCCAAAGAATCTTCTGAAATTAAAATTAATTTTGCAATTTTGCAATTCAAAATTGTTATGTAAAATATCTGAATGTGATTCTAAATCGACAGTATAAGCTTGTGCACCTAAACCAATATCTATATTACTATCTTCTAAATCTGTATTGTTTTCATCTCCATAATCAGCAAATAAGTTAGATGGGTCGCTCATTGTGTTATTATCTAACGTTATTCCAACAGAACTATTATTTCCATTGTGTATTGAATTTATCCAACTATTGCTAGTGGAATTATGTGATTCTAAAAATTGTGTTATGCTTTGAGCTAAAGTGTCAGATATCCCATAAAGTACAACATTGGTTGAAATTGTAGCCAATATAGAGGATCTGGTATATAATTTGTGGTATCTGGTAGTAAGCTTAACTAGTAAATATCCAAACATTGATAATATTCCATAATTTATACTTGTTATATTGAATAATCTATACGAATTAAACAAATTTCCCAAATATGTTGATGTCTCTTTCCATTTTTGAACAATTTTATGATCCGAAACATCAATTGAATGCATTGCCATTTCATATCTTTCATCAGTTACTATATCATGACTTACTTTATTTATACTATCTAGTGTATTCGAAATTAAACTATCGGGTCCTGATAATGATATACCCATTATTTTCTTCTTCTTTTGTTTACCTTATTTGTTGATTGTAAACTGTGTAATGTATTTATTAAATTTCATGTTCAATAATACATGAATTATGTAAAGGGATAAGAATTAAATAAATATTTTGCCACACAACATAATGCGGTACATACAATAATTTCACTTCAAATTATCTCATTATTTTTTATAGGCTCGGATAAAGTTTGAATCGCTCGATTTACCCAAAAAGGAAAATTGTCAAATCATGATATACTCTTTCTATATAAAAATATTGATATAGATATTAATATAGATATTGTTGTATAGATAATTATATATCATATATAATGTGTACTATTCCAAATTAGATTAAGTAAAAAAATTTTTTTGCAAACTGCATATTTCTGTTATTTGTAAGTTGTGTAAAGTTGAAATTAAAATAGTTATCGTGTTTGTTATATTTTTGTCCCTTTGTTTTCAACATCAGGTTTAATCTCCTCTGCAAGTAAAAGGTTCTCTTCTGAACTTGGTTTTGTAGTTAAAAATTCATGAAACCTTTCAATTGAGATAAATTCAAAACTATCAGTGACAAGCTTTCTTATAGTTTCTAAAGTTGCAATTATAATAACAATTTTGCTGTCACCTCTATTTTCCTTGGATTCGTTATAAACTACAGCAACATATTTTCTTGTTTCAGAAGGCAACTCAAGTAAATTTTGAAATCTATCTTTCAAAATTGGTCTTGAACGCAAAATTGCTAGGTTGATAAGCTGCCCAGTATATATAATTTCATTTTTTTCATTATCCATTGTTACAAAATCGATCGGAACTTCAACTTTATTTGTTTCTAAGTCATAATCATTCGTAGGTGGAGGGAGATAAGTATTGATATTTTTGATCAATCTCTTATTAAGTTGTTCAATATATGGGTCTATTTGTGATCTTATTATTGGTTGATTGCCCATAAATGAGATATATTGACCACGTAAATCACGTAAATCATGAACACCACTTCTAGAAGGTTCAATGACGAACGTTTGGGTTAAAGTAATAACATTGTTAATAGATTTTGATGTTCGACTTGTAAAATTTCTAATTGGATCATCCAAAATAGTATTCCTAATATCTCTCATCCTTAGTGTTTTTACAAAAGGTGCTATTTGATCTAAAAAATTTAGTTGGGAATCTAAATAATTATCAATTGATGTTGTATAATTATTCAAACCATTGGAGTAAGCAAAACTCAGTAATCTTGGCCTTATAATTCTAGGTAAAGGAAACCAATTAAATATTTTAATCCAAGAACTAACAATTGGATAAGTTTTCAAATGTTTATAAACGTTGGTTTCTCTACGATCTTGGTTCTCGACAGTTTCATCAGTTACAGATTTCATACTCTCTTCATTATCTTTATTATTGTCGTTGAGTTCTTTTTTTTCATCACTAGCTACAGAATTTACATGTTTTAACTTTTTACTTTCATTATCTAAAACTAAATTATTCGGATCAGAGTTCTCTTTTGTTCCTACATCACTATTTTCTTCCTCCAACTTACTGTGCACGTTTGTGAAAAGCATAGGAACTGAAATATTTTGAAACATTTTAGTGATAGTTCTCATTGATACAGGCTCTTCAGCAATGTGTTGCATGTTTTTAAGAATATTGTTTGTTTGGCGATATGTATGTTTTGGTAGATCCTAGATATAGAGAAATATTGATATCACAAACAAAAACAAAAACGAAAACAAAAGTAGAAAAAAATAAAAATAACTTTTCCGCATTAGGCAGATTCCCTGGGGTTCCCCTTTTGGGATAAAAGTAAATACGTTTTTGCGATCGAAATTCAAAATTTATTTCATTTTCATTCTTTCTGCAAACCTACATTCTGTAACTCAATGTTATATTATTTATTCTTTAGTTAAAAGTATTTTTAAAGTTGTAAACAATATATTAGGATTAATTATATATTTTTTTTTTAGTCACGAGCTTTTAACTTTAGTTTTCCCAATTTAGCTTGACTTAATTGTTTATTACATCTCTTGTTTATCAATCTTCATTAGCTAGAAAATTTATTTGGAACTTGTCAAGTCCTAAAAGAATGACATTTTCTCAAAATCAAAGTGATACCCATAAAAGAGAAAAGCTCAATAATAAAGGAGAAATAAACCAAGATTCAAACTATATCACAAACAAAGAAACAACTATATTACAGTCCCCTTTCATAATGTCTAAAGATAAAGATAATTCAATAAAACAATTAAATGAATTCATAACATCAACACCCCTTCTTCTACCACAAAAAAGGAAACATTCTTCTCCTATTAAACGTCATCGCCGTAACTCTTCTTCATCTTCAATTTCTTTCAATCAAACTATGGATATAAGCGGTGTTTACTCAAGGAATAGAAAACCTTTAGCTTTTTCTAATAATTTAAATAATAAATTCAAAAGAACGTCAAGTTTATTGGATGATTTCCAACATGGTGATCCAAATGAAACTATAGATTTATTTTCCATCCCAACATTATTACCACCACAAAATTCTAAATTAAATGATGAGGCTACAATCAAAAGAGATAGCAAAAAGGATACCAATAATAGAAATTTTTTTGATTTCAACAATTCAAATTCATCATTATCAGATAATGAAGCAAATCTTTCAATATTTTCATTAATACCAACAAAAGGATCTGCTTCACCATTTGATTTTAATTCTTATCTTCGTTCTGTAACATCAAATTTACAAATGGTTCCTAAAATAGGTGTCAATGCAAGTCAGGATAATTCCAAATTACTAGATCTATCAAACACAATGAAATTAGATGTATTACAAGAAAGTGATAGAAGTGTAATTTCAAATAATAATTTGTTAGACCATTTAGAATTAGATTGTGTGGTTCGTTCAAGTGCATGGGATTCAGATATTGAAACTGAGGATGAATTAGATTTAAATCTAAATTTAAACTTAAATTCAAGTAAAGATATGAAAAGTAGATATAACATAAATGATCATCACAATTATACACACAACTTTAATCAAAAAAATTTTCAAAACAGTACTCAAAAAACTTCAAACCAAAAAAAGCCTATAACTTCGAAATTTTCTATTAAAAATGATATATCTTCATTTGCTGAACCTGTTAATATTTTCTCAGATTCTCATTCAAAAATAAAAAGCCCGGTATCGTCCCAAGGATCTGATGAAACATTACAAGATGATGAGATAAATCACACTAATAATAATAGAAAAAGGGTTTTAAAATTTTCTACAGATAATGATATATATAATGATGTTGATAAAACTAATGAAAATCGTCAAGTTGGTAACAAATGTTCTCCTCATCATCATATATTTACAGAAATTCTGAAACCATCATTGAAACCAATTCCAAAAACTTTATTAAATCTAATTGTTGAATCAAGTGATGGATCTCTAGATGATGCAACAAAATATGCAACAGAAATTAATGCACAAAATAGTGAAGGAATACCAATACCTGAGAAAACAACAGAACTAGTAAATATTCCTACCACTGCTCCAACTGTCAACGGTATACGAAAAAGTGCAATAGTTAGAGGTGTCCGTGCAAGAACTGGTGGAAAACGAAGATCAAGAAAAACCCAAGAAGAATTTCAATCAGCACACATATTAGGTGATACCAAGGAAATACTAATGCAACAACGTGAGAGTAGACAAAATATTATATCTAATAATGAAGATATTAATTTTAAAGGATTTTACTCACTACAAGAAAAGCAACAATTCACAAAAAATAAAATTGAAAATAATGCTTTTAACTGTGTTGAAGATAAAGAAAATATACAAGAAGATATTAATGGTATGTCCGTTGGGTACAAACGTGCTAAGACTGTTAAATTAGATTATCATATGGTTGATGATAAAGGTAAAAAAAGAGTTAACTGGGTTGAAACTTTAGAATGGTAATTAATGATGTATAGTATATAAATTGTTATAATGTTATTAAAAAATACTGGTTAAGTATTATTCGTCCAATTATATTAATGTAAGAAAAGAAACATTCCTTTCATGACAAAAAAAAGTTAGTATTAATTCGAAGTAAAAAAATGCTTGTATTTTTTAAAACTTTTGTGCTCTAGAATCACAAAAAGAAATGGTCTAATATAAAACGTATATAATATTCTTAAAGATGTATAAAATAAATATAACTTAGTTTGGTTTCAATTATCACATTATATATTATATTTTTATGTTGTTTTAGATATGGGTAAATAGCTCAAAAAAAGAAAAAAGTATTTGTAAAGAAGAATTGGTAACTTAAAAAGGACATTCTTTGAAATTATTACAAAACCTATTTTAGACAATCACTGGTTGTACAATTTGCACAAGCATCAACTAAACAATGTATTTCAGATTGAGGTTGATGTTTAGAACTTGAATCTAAAGTGTGAGTATTATTAGGATGACCATCTGAACTTCTTGATCCTGCAGGAGCGTGTGAGTCATGCGTTGTATTTGTATTACTTGGAATAGTAGAAGTTACTGTATTTATATTTGACGATGAAATATTAAATGTAGAATTCAGACTTGTAGAACTTCCATTGTTTAAAAAGTCTTGAGATAAATCTTGCGAAGAAGAAAATTTATGTGGTAACATATGTTGCTGACTATAATATGCTGAAAATTCAGGTTGGATTGTAGCGCTATGAATACCATAATCATGTAAACATGATTTAATTTCTGATGCAACTTGAAGAAATGTTTCAGGTGAACTATTTAATTCAACATGCAAAGAAGCAATCAATAATTTTTCTGTTAAATTCCAAATATGGAAATCATGGACGCCAAGAACTGAAGGTATTTCTAAAATATCTTGAACAACTTCTGATGTTTCAATAGTTAATGGGGTACCTTGAAGTAAAATTCTTGATGAACTTTTACAAAGTGGTACAGCTGAAGAGAAAATAATACAAGTGATAACAAGTGAAATAATTGGATCAAAATAATATTTCCAACTATAATCTGTCTTCCAAATTAAGAGGGCAGTGGCCATAACACCAACATTACCTAAAGCGTCACCTAAAACATGAAGGAAAACACCTTGCATATTTAGAGATTTTTGATGAGCATCATTATGTTTACCTTTAGTTTTAGATTTAGCTTGTAATGACTCAATTGTTGATTCATCTAATTGACCAACAACATAAGATGGCATAACTTGTCTTAAATTATCATTATCTTCTGGGTTTGAATTTAATAAAGGAGATAATTCACCATTAAGACTTTTTTTATGAATTTGACTGTGAGAGTGTTCGTGTTCATGTTCGTGTGTATGTGCATGTTCTTCTTCTGATCTTTCAGTATGTGAGTGGTCGTGGTTATGATTATGAAGATCATTTTCTTCATCATCTACTAATCCAGAATGAGAATGTGAATGGCCACCTTCTAATTCACTTGCTCCTCCATGAGAATGGCCATGTTCATGGAATAAAAATAATCCGACAATGTTTGATAATAAACCGAAAAATCCGACAATTAAAATTAATTTAGCATTTGTAATAACTGGAGGGTCTAACAATCTTTGAATTGCTTCAATTAAAATAGTGAAACATAAAGCAATTAAAAAGACTGCATTAATTAAAGCACCTAGAATTTCAGCACGTAACCAACCATAAGTGTAATCAGCATCTGCGGATCTGTTTTTAGCAACATTGACCGCCCATAAAGCAACAACTAGTGAAATAATATCATTTAACATATGGAAAGAGTCGGCAATAAGTGCTAATGAATTAACCATATAACCGACTACAATCTCCAAGAGGAAAAAAATGGTGTCAATTACTAATAAAGTAGTAATTCTGATTTCCTTACTTGATAATGCCATGATTTTATTATTATATTTATATTAATTATATCCTTGAATAATTATTTGATTTAAATTCTTAATATATACTTTTATTTCCCTTTGAAAGAGAAAAAGCTATATGACGAAATCTGTGAGAGCTTTAGCAACAAATACTTTTATTGAGAAACGTTTCCAAAATCCTAAATAGAGGAAAAGATTCAAATGGTGTTCTAATTTAAGAAAAGTTTTATTCTACCTCTAAAGCGAAATTTTTTCACCTATCTTAACTCAAAACCTAAATAATTAAAGCTGTAAAAAAATTTTCAGCAAAGACCAGTACAGTAGAAAAACAGTAAATAAAGTTATTTTTGTT
>JAJLVP010000013.1:0-78542 GCA_030570435.1 Pichia ethanolica | reverse complement strand
AAATTTTTAAACAATATTATATTGAAAAGGCAAAACAATATCAAATTTCAATTTTAGTTGATTTACATGCTTTACCAAAAGGTGCAAATACAGGTGATCATAGTGGAGAATGGTTTAAAGAAGCTGGATTTTGGAATGATAATAATTCAATTAATCGTGCTGTTGATATATGTTCATTTATTGCTAAAGATTTAAAACAGTATGATAATATATCAGGTATTCAAATTGTTAATGAATCAGTTTTTAGTAATGAACCAAAGGGTCAAGAACATTATTATACCAAAGCAATTAATGCAATAAGAAAAGAAAATTTAGATATACCAATTATTATTAGTGATGGTTGGTGGGCTGATCAATGGGTTAAATTTTTAAATAAAATATCAAATAATAATTTAGGAGGTTTAGGTGTTGTAATTGATGATCATGTTTATAGATGTTTTAGTGATGATGATAAAAATAAAAATGTTGATCAAATTATTAATAATTTAGAATCTTCTGTTTTAACAGGTTTATCATCAGAAGCAGATTTTATCATTGGTGAATATTCTTGTGTTTTAGATTCTCAAACTTGGGATAAATCAAAAAATGTTAATAGGGATGATAAAGTTAGAGAATTCGGTAATAAGGAAATTCATATTTTTAAACAAAGAGCAAATACGGGTAGTTATTTTTGGACTTTTAAATTTCAACATGGTGATGGTGGTGAATGGGGTTTAATTCCAATGGTTAACAAAGCTGCAATCCCACCAAGAAATACAAGAGTTAATTTACCATCCGAGGATACATTTAATAGAATATATAATGAAAATTTCCAAAATCATATGAATTATTGGAAAAGTCAAAATCCAAATGAAAAATATGAAGGTTGGAGATATCAAGAAGGTTTTATTACAGGTTGGAATGACGCTTTGAATTTTGCTAAATTTGATAATTCCAGAATTGGTAGAATTACAGCATGGAAATTTGCAAGAAGGTCAGAACATATAAGAGCAAGAGGCGATAGTAAATTCATATGGCAATGGGATGCAGGTTTTCAAGAAGCAATTTCAAGATTTAACTCATGTTGTTAATGTTTATAGTTTACATTAATAAATTTTTATGATTTATATTTCTTTTTTCAATCTAATACCAAGACAATTTGCATAATATAGATGTCTTAGATGCCATTTTAATGTATTTTCTTCTTTTTTTCTTTAATTCTATAAATGGTAAACTAGTCGACTCTCGTAACCTATTATAAATCTTTCTTTAGAGAAACAAGTATATTAATTAAAATATTACGTAATGTAAACAAACATTTTACGTCTCTTTAGGTTTTAAAGAAATATCTAAATGAAAATAAATTTCCTTCAAATAAAGGAGTTACAAAATAAATTTAAAAAAATTAAAAAATATCACGTGATATAGCACTAGTGTATATATCTTTGGCATCTTATTTTTGTAGTTTGTGGGTTTGGCCGAGTGGTCTAAGGCGTCACGTTTAGGCCGTGATATCGTAAGATGCAAGAGTTCGAACCTCTTAGCCCACAGATATTTTTATTATCATGAAACAAATTATACCTTGTCAAAAAAAAGAAATAGATTTATGGTTGATTAATTAATGTTCCAGTTATTTTTTTAATAATAAAATCGTGAGTTTAAATTATAAAATTATTATAAACAGAAATATTTCTTTTTTTCTATAAAAAATATCAATCTTCAATGTTAAAAATTGGAAATTTCGATTTCGTTTCATGAATAAAGGCCGTCCAATTAGCTACTTGGTTAGCAGTTAAAACAATTTTATTGCTTTCTATTAATACATTTGTTTTCTTTAAAAATCTAATAATCATTTTTATTAAATTATTTTGCTTTTCAATATCTTGCTTTACTGCATTATCTGCAATTTTTTTATTAATTGCTTTTCGACATCTAATTATAAAATTATCAAAAATATCAATTTCACCAATATCTTGAGTAAAAATAGTTGGATCCCTTTCAAATAATTTTAAGGTAATGAGTAAGCAAATTGAAGCTATTGATTGATCATCCTTAATACCAGTATCAAAGAATTTGTTAAAATAGACTGCCCATTTTATATTGCACAAAAATATAAGATTTTTATTATCTTCTAATGTTTTGAAAAGATAGTAAATGCAATCATAAATTTGCTTACGATAATTCAATCCATCATCAATTTTATGTTTATATGGTCCAATGAATTGGGTATGAATATAATCTTTATTTGCCTTTATTTCACTTTCAATTATATTTGGTAAAATCTTACTTATCAAAGAAATTGCAACATTTGGCTTTTTATTTAAAATCAAATTAAGATTATAAATTCCAATTTCTTTAAATAAAAGATTATTATTAAAAATATAATTATTTGTGGTAACCTCTGCATATTTAACTAATAACTGAAGATTTGTATTAGCTAAAAATGTATTATTAATAAATGTATATTTTGAAGTATTTCCAATTGTTATTAATAAATTTAACATTGAGGAATCACACTCTGAAAAAATTAACAGTAAAGACTCGATTAAATCATATTTAATTATCAAATTGCCGATACATTTGGATGCGTCTTCATATTCTTTATTTTCATCAATATTAATAGTTAAATTCTTTTGAATTTCAATTATTAAAGTAAAAATTTCACCTGCTTTTTCGATGTCAAGTTCAATGTTATCTAAAATAATTGATAAACATTTAAACGATGGCTCCAAAAATATAGTTCGTCTGATATAATCTAAAAATTCATGTAAGTATTTATTTGGATATTTTGAAACAATTGTTGATACAACTTTAACAGCCATATTTGCAATATTATGTTTATCCGAGGAAAATTGCATTAAAAATGGTTCTAATCCAATACTCAAATCAATCGATTTGGATACTTGATTTAAAAATATTAATGAGAAGTAAATATCTGTGTTATTATTCAAATTTTCAATTATATTTTCAATTGAATTATCATTTCTTGAAACAACTGTTAAAACCGCTAACATTTTTGAAATTTTTAAATCTGAAATATTACCAAATTGTTGTATTAAATTTGATAAATTATCACTTGACGATTGATTTAATAATTGCGTCATTAAGGCTGGTAATATATCATCAAATTTATCGTAAGAACATAAATCAACGATCATTGAAATTATTTGAGTTAAATCATTTTTAACTTCAACAATTTTTAAAATATGTGTTAAAATTATACCAATATCATTACAATTGAAGGAGTTAAACATTTTTTTTGAATGAACTTGATCCAATGACTTAAGTATATTTTCACCATCAATTGGATCTAATAAATTTGCATTGGAAAAAGTTTTAATAACTTTGAAAGATGAATTATTTAATTCAGATAAATTTAGATATTCTAGCACGTAACTCAAAATTAATTTAATCCAATTTGAATTAACTGACTGGATTACATTACCAGACTCAATAATTTTTGAAATTGCATTTAAACTGTTGAATGCCAAAACCTCAGTTGAAATAATTTCAACAAAAATATTTAAAATTTGAGTTATTTTATTGTCATCCATCGATACATTACAGGTCAATAGAACAATTGTATTTAATGATTGTAATCTTATTTCCGTTGAAAAATTTTTATTTATAATTTTATTGCATAATAAATCAACAAAAGAATCTGTTAATTTTAAAGTAATTTCATTATTTGAAATAGTATTTCCATCATTAAAGATTTTATTTATCAACTTTAAACCATTTGTAATTAATCTATGATTTGAATCATTTGATAAACAATATTTTAAATAATCAATCAAATAATTTGAACTGTTATCTAAATTTTCAATTGATTCAACTGATAAAGCTGAATTATAAAGCATATAGGAATCAGGAATTAATAATTGAGTTTTCCATAATTGATTTAATAAATTTATGGAAGATTGAATGAAATTCCCTTCAACACAATTTAATGCGTCAATAAATTTTGAAAACAGTTTTAGTAATAAATTAACTTTTTCATTTGCAATAGAATGAAATATCTTAATAAACTCTAGAATTGAATTACATATTTTTGAATCTTGATTGACTAAAATACTATGCGGATCATCATCAATTTGCATACTTACATCACTGTATCTCCTACCTGAGGTTGTTTCAGCCATTAATTTAGAGGATAATAAATTGTAATAAATACCATCTTGAGAGCTCGATTCAAATATGAAAGTTAGAGTTTCAATTAATTTAATTAGAACATCTTTATTTTTTTCAATTAATAATCTATCAATCAAAGAATTGAAGCTATATTTGTAAATAAGTGGTAGTTTAATTGGAAAGTTTTTGATAATTGTTATTAATAAAACTAAAGATTCGGACCTTAATTTCCAAGAACAATCACCATCTTCATTATCATCATCATCATCGTCATCATCCACTTCATAATCCTCATAGCTATCATTATCATCATCATCATCATCATCCTCAAAATTATCATCATTATCATCATCGTTATTATTGCCACTATTATTATTATTATAAGGGTCGTAAGATAAAAATGATTGACAAATATTTAGAGTATCTGAAATCAAAATTTCAACATTTTCACCTTTACAATTATTGAATAATTTAATCAGTGTTAACAAGGAATTTAATCTTAAATTATTTAACTTTTGTTGGAATTCATAATCATCATCAATTTTATTTAAATCTTCCAAATTTAAAAATTCAACTAGATAATTCCAAATCAATGATAAATGATTATAGATTAAATTTGGATTTCCATTCAATAATGACTGAAAAATTGATAATAGAGTAATCTTATCGTCAACTGATAATTTTGTTTTAAATTTGAAATAATTAACTAAATTATTTAAATAATTCAAAAAAGTTGAATCATCACTAATATTTTTAACTAATGAACTACAAGCTAAAATTGATTTTTTAGCAATAATTGTATCTGCATTAAAACATGAATCTATTAAATAATTTAAAATATTTAAAATTTGATCATTTGACATAAAATTTCCAATATAAGTTGCTAAATCATTTAAAATTTCAATGTAATCAATCTCAGTCTTGAATATTTTTTTATCAATTAAAATTTCAGGTAGTAAGATTTCCAAAATATTTGTATAAAGTTCATTAATTGGTGGCAAATTTTTCAATATGTTATGTAATGCCATTGTATAAATTGTTGAAGTAATTGAGATTTTCTTTGGCTTTTTCTTAATTAAATCTTGAATAACCGGTAATATTTGTAAACCTAATCTAAATGGTAATGATTCAAAACATTTTAATGATTGATTACGTACTTCTGAGAATTCATCATCTAAACATTTAATTAGAATTTCTGAATATGTAATCAATTGATTATTATTAATATTGATTGATGTATTTATCATTTCCTTTTCAAGATCATTTAATGCCATAAACCTGAGATCAGGATCTGTATCCTTTGTCATTATTAGCAAATCCGGGATATATTTTCTATGTGATGTCATTATTTGGTGTTAAAACTATCAATATTATGTGTCTGATCCTTTTGATTTATTCAGGAAGAAGACGATAAGCTAGGATGAAGATAAAATAATTAAAATGAGCCAACTTATTTATAGGATGCTGGACAAATATTTGAATATTGACACAATTTTATTTAGGTGAGCGAATTTTTATAGAAACATGTTTTAATGATACAAATTGTTTATATTAATGCTTATATTTTACATGTTTTATATTTTATTAATTATTTATTTAATTATTTATGTATTATAAATCGTAATTATAAAAACATAACAAGAAACTAGCGATAAAAAAACAGTTTCATCAATATTCGTCTAAGCTAGAAATAAATAAAGTTAATTAAAAAAAAAGAATTGATTAATGTTTTCAAAAAAAGGATATAATTATTATTATTAAATGTATTAGGAAAAGATGAAATAGCATAAGATATATTTGTAAGTAAGACGTATCAATGGAAAATAAAAAAAAAAGGACAATGTATTTTTAAATGTATAATGTGTATATGTATGAATAAAAGTGTGGATAATGTATTGAATTAAAAAGATAATAGCGAGAAGCAAAAATAAGTTAAGTTAGTAAAGTAAAGTGAAATAAAATAGTCAGAGAAATGAAGAAAAGAGTATATTAGGTGAATTAATGTAAAGTAAAGATAGATTATAAGTCATTTGAAAGCAAAGATTCAAGAAGTTGTTCATCATATTGATTGATTGGATCTTTCATTGAAATACTATTTATGTTATCATTATTTTTATCTGATATAAACATTGAACTTGTTGTTGGTATTGTACCTATTAATGACGTATCTAAATTTGAATCTAATTGACCCATATTTTCAATATAATCATCATTATTGAAATTATTTGGATTATTGTAGGGATCTGATATAAAATTTTGAGATTGAAGTTGAGGTGGTTGAGATTGGAGCTGTTGTTGTTGCTGTTGTTGTTGCGGATTTGAGAAAGATGCACGCTTTGCAGTTAATACTGATTGTGCATCAGTATAAGTTTTAGTTTGATAAATATCGTCCATTAGAGTTGTATTAGTTTTAGAATTTGAAAGTTGAGGACCCGTGAATGCTTTAATCGAATCTGATGATTCTGCTGTTAATAATTTTGGACGTTCAGCAATTGAAACAGGAGAACCTGTTGATGATGAAGATACTGTATGAGATGAAGATACAGATAAGAAAGAACTTGAACGATGGGGTTGAGGGGATGGATATGGTTGAAAATGAGATTGATGAGAATGACCATGTGAGCCACCATGATGATGATGTTGATAATGAGAATGAGAATTATTTGAAAGGTTTGAATGAATTGAATGGAGTGAATGATTTGATTGAATTGAATGGAAAGAAGAGAGTGAATTATTTGAATTAATTGAAGAGCCTGTCATATCATTATATAATTGTGGGGTAAATGAATTATTTGATACATTTGAAGCTTGATTAATTGCAGCTTGTTGAAGTAAATTTTGTTGAGCGTTATGATATAAATTATTATTTGAGTTTGAGTGTTTTATACCTGATTTATTATTATTATTATTATTATTATTATTATTATTATTATTATTATTTTGAGAATAACTTGGACCAATTAAAGGGAAAAGAGGGAATAAAGAATCTGGTTCATTATCATGAGAATCACGAATATTTAAATTTGAATTATTTTGATTATTCTGATAAACTTTATGAGATTGTACATTATCTTCGAAAATATCTAATAAACCATTACCAGGAGTTGGAGGTAAAACATCATATAAACCTGAGATTTTATTATTGTTATTTGAATTATTATTTAAATTATTATTTGAATAATTAATTTTAAAATCATTATTAAAAGCATTAAAGTTAGATGAATTATTATTAATATTAGTTGTTGTATTTGATAAAGAATTAGGAGATTTATTAATGATACAGTTATTATTATTATTATTATTATTATTATTATTATTAGCAGAGTTATTCAAATTTAGTAAATTCAAATCGTTATTTGAAATTTGACCTGGACTTATACTATTATTTGGACTTGAAATTATTGGATCAACTGGGGAAGAGTCTGAAAAAGTACTTAAAAAGTTATTAAAATGAACATTCATTTTATTTAAAGGTTTAATATATTCATCAACTGGGATTGATATTTCTCCCATACCTTTTTGTGATTGATTTGATTGATGTAAATCAGTTGAATGATGATAAGAATGATTAATTTGATTATTATTATTAATATTATTATTGAACAATTCTTGTTGTTGATTATGAATTGATTTACTATTTGAAGATGATCTAAAATTTTGTAATGGATCTAAACCTATTTGTCTTGTGAATTTATTATTGAATCTATTATTATTATTATTATTTTTATTATTACTAAAGGAATTTTCAGAAATTAAAGAAGCCAAACTTTCTGAATTACCCATTGGAGGAGAAGACATATCCCATGATTGTAAAATACTACTGATGCTATCTCTATCTCTATCTCTATCATTATGGTTATTATGATTATTATGGTTATTATTATTAATTAATTGAGGTGAAGGAGTCATTAAACTTGAAATTGAATCATCAGTTTGTAAATCTAAATTATTTTGAGTTAAATTTGGGATATTTTGCAAATCTATATTAATTTCTAAAGGTTGGTTATTATTATTATTATTATTATTATTATTATTATTATTATTATTATTGTTGTTGATATTGTTATTGATATTATTATTATTATTAATACTAATATTTGAAATTGGAGATTTATTATCATCAGAGAATAATAAATCGAAATCTTTATCAATTTTTTCTTTATCATATTTTTCTCTTTCCCTTTCTCTTTCCTTTTCTTTCTCTTTATCTTTCTTTTTATTTTTACCCTTTGATTTTGTACAACAAGTACATTCACCAGCAGTAAAACAAGGACAATTTTTATCATGAACTAATTTTGAATTTGATTTCTTTGAACAATTACAACTAACATGAGAATTTCTAATTCTTCTTTGTTCTTTACAAAATGGACATTGAGTTGAAGGTCTACCTTTTGGTTTAATCATCATTAAAGGTTGATCTGTATGAGTACAAGTTGTAACTCTATGACCTCTAATACAACGTTCACAAGCATATTTAACGCCGTTAATTAAAACCATTATTATGAATTAAAGTAATTAAATTTGATTGATTGTATGAATATTAATTAAATAAGATAGGAATGATTAATATCCAGTATAATGGACATAATAATGTAATTAGTATAGATGACTTATATAGAGAATGAATGTATAATAAAAAAAGAATATCAAGTAGGAGAATAGAATTAAATTAAGTAAAATAAAATAAAGCCAGGATATAATTTGAATCAAAAAACCCAAAAATTCATGATGTGTTTATAAATTATTATTATTATTGTTATTATTATTATTAATATTAATATTATTAATATTAACAATTACTACTGTGAAATTTGCACACTGTAAAGAAAGGCAAAAACAGCTCGCCATTTGTGAAATATGCACAAAAATCAAAAAAGTAGAAAAACTAAAAACCAAAAAATTTGCCTCGATAATTTCAAAATAGAAAAAAAAAAGAAACTAAAAAGAAATTAAAACAAAACGAAAAAAAAAAAAAATACAGCCGTCTGTCAATTTACACCCAGCGTCGATCGACCCCAAAAAAACACGGCTGTTACACAACGCACCACACACATTATACACGTCGATCGACCCAAGCGGCTGACTAATTTTATTGCAACCAGTATTACGTAATATGACTAAATTAATTTAATTAATAAATAATAAATAACTATTAGTTACTCCGAATTTAATCTAATTTCTTTCTTATCAATAAATAACAATAACAATAACAATAACAATAACAATAACAATAACTGTGGTTCTACTTTTACTGTGGATTGCTTACAAATACTTATTTAACACGTTAATCAATTTAAATATATATATCAATATAATTAATGTTTAACATGTATTTATTTACTCTATTAAGTTACTTACTCTATATTTCGTATCTTTTAGATTATCTTTTTCTAAATATATACCTTATATAATACAATTTAACCCCTCCCTTCCCTCTATATAAAATTGTTGTTAAATATTATTTCACACTAAATGACCCAACCAGATTATTCTGATAATCCATATATTTGGGCAACTTTACTAACAAATAGTTCATATTTAGATGGAGTTTTAACTTTAAATTATTCATTAATTAAAGTTAATTCAATTTATCCTTTAGTAGTTTTATATACTGATCAATTAGATTTAAATTCAATTGAAATTTTAATTAAAAATAAAATTAAAATTTTAAAAATTGAAAAATTATTACCAATTTTAAATAATAAAAATTTAAAATTTGAAAAAAGATTTTTTGATACTTGGTCAAAACTTTATTTTTTTAAATTAATTCAATTTAAAAGAATTATTCAATTAGATTCTGATATGTTAATATTGAAAAATTTTGATGAATTAATGACTTTACCATTAAATAATTATAATTTCGCTTCAACTCATGCTTGTGTTTGTAATCCACTGAAAAAAAATCATTATCCATCAAATTGGTTACCTTCAAATTGTGTTTATACTCAATCTAATAATAAAAATAATGAATTTAATAATCATCAAATTTTAGGTCCAAGTTCAAAATTAGGTTTATCTGAATGTAATTCAGGTTTATTAATTGTTGAACCTTCATTAGATTCTTTTAATTTAATTTTAAATTCTTTAAATGATGAAAATAAAACAAAAAATTATTTATTCCCAGATCAAGATTTATTATCTGATGTATTTTTTCAAAATTGGTTATCAATATCTCATAATTATAATTGTTTAAAAACTTTTAAATTAATTCATCCTGAAATTTGGGATTTATCAAAAATTAAAATAATTCATTATATTTTATCACCAAAACCTTGGAATGTTGACCCTTTAACTTATAAAGATGATTCAAATACTTTCCATTTATGGTGGAATGAAAATAATGAACGTTTGAAAACTTCATCTATTTAATTATATCACCTTTACTATATTTGCCTTTCTTTCCTTATCAAATTATTATTATTATTATTTTTATTTTTTATATTCTCCTTTTAACTATTTACTAATCTTTTAAATTATATAATATTATTTATATTGCTATATTTCTTGCTTACTATATTTTACAAATTACTAATAATTTTGCTATCTTCTTTAATATTAATACCATTAATACTATTAATTGAAAATACACCCCCATTATGTTTCCCTACATTACTATATGTATTATTCCTTGATCTAACAACTTCAACAACATCATCTCCATTTAATTCAATAGCTTTCTTATCAACTTCTTTATCATCTAATTGATTGATTTTATTAGAATTAGTTTCATTATTACTTAAATTATTAATTATTTTACTAATATCAACATTTTCACCTAAATCAATCTCATTATTATCATTATTATCTAATCGATTCTCCTTTTCATTTATTAAATTATTGTTATTATTATTCTCAATTACATTTGATAATGTCTTTTTATGTTGAAAATGTTGTTGTTGTGGTATAACTAAATTAGATTTATTTATATTTGGAATTATGCCATTTAATGATAATGATGATGACCTACTTGGATTTCTTATATGATTAGAATTAGAATTATTATTATTATTATTATTATTATTATTATTATTGATACTATTATTACTACTATTTCTATGACTAATTGGTAAATAACTCATATGATAACTATTTTCTTCAATCTCATTATTCGTTGATGGATTAAATTTATAATAAAAAAATTGATATGTAATTACAAAATTTAAACTCATTTGAAAGAATGCCGCAAAAACAAAAATAAATCCAACATTATCAGTACCATAAAATAAATAACTAATTTTAGTTACATCACCTCCAAGCCATGATAAAAGTAAAATTATTTTAAAATTTTCAACATGTTTAAGCCTTTGAAATAATAAAATTTGTGGTAATGGTAATGATGATTCAACCATAAATGAAATTGATCCAAATATAATTCCAATATATTCACTTTTATTGAAAATTACTTGAACTATTATTAAAAATATTATAAATCCAATTAAAAATTTCCAATAATTAATAGGTTTCCTCCATTGCCAATAATTAAATGGTCTAATATAATGATAATCAAATAATCTTAATATATTTTTGAATAATTCAATTAAAATTTCAGTTATTAAATAAATCTTATTTTCAACTACTTTTAAAATTAATTTAATCACTTTAATTATTAAATTTGTTAAATTAACTTTGTTTTCACCATTGCTATTATTATTATTACTATTATTAAATTCTTCTAATGAATTTTCAATTAATTCTAAATCAATTTCTTTAAATTTGTTAAATATTTTACACCAATTACTATGATATTTCTCAAAATGAATTGCATCTTCACTTCTATATTTTAATGCAAATTTTAATAATATAGTTTGAATGAAAACCATTACAAAACATTGCCTTAATAATGTAATTTCAAATGGATCATTAAAATAATAAAATATACGTAATATAGATGAAACTAACATGGTACCACATATATCAATTGAAAATCCTTGTGATGTTTTAGTCCTTCGAATACTTAAAACTGTTGATCCATATGATATTAATGGTGTAAATGAAATAACTATATTTACAATAGTTGAAACATATGGTATAAAATCAGGCGGAATAACAATATAAGCCATTCTTATTTCTTATTCCTCATCCAATCCTATCGGAATATAGCTTTTCAATGATTAAATACAAGAGGATTTAAAGTTGAACCCCTTGTTGTATAAAAATAGGATAATCCAGGTTCAAAAAATAAACCATTTTGTAGTAGTCTGTTTGTCTGTTTGTCTGTTTGTTTATAGAACTGCTAATTTTATTATGTTCTGCGAGTAGCAAAGAAAATTAAATTTTTCAGTACTGCGCCTTATAAACAGCAAAATGAACATGTTTTTTCGATTTGATTTGAAGCCTACATAATTATGTTACCCTTTTCAGTTTCAGACTTCAAGTTTGGAAGAAACTTCACAACTTTAATAGAATAATGCCACCAAAGAAAACATTTAAAGAATTGATCATATCACAGAAGCTGAAAAAGAATGATATTTTGCCTCTGTTTAATATATTAGGTTATCAATTACCAACAGTTACGCGTAAAGATGAATTAGTTGATACTTTAGATAAAAATATCAAAACTTACTGTAGTGAAAAAACCGAAAATCAACCCCCGGATAGCAATATAATTTCATTAGATTTGGGTCTGAAGAATATGTCATTATCAAATTTTAAATTTTTGCAAAATAAAAGGAATAATAAAAAGAATAACATTGAAAATTATCCAATTTTAAATCAATGGTTAAAAATTAATTTAGATTTAACAAATACCCAATTTAATCCAATTAATTACTCAGTTATAACGTTAAATTTTTTAAATAATTATATTTTTAAAAATAACTCAAACTTACCTTTAAATATAATTATGGAAAGACAAAGATTTCGAACTGGTGGCTCATCATCTGTTTTGGAATCAACTTTGAAAACAAATACAATCGAATCAATGATTTGTATGGGTTTAACAATTCAAAATGATTTTAATAATAAAACTGATAAAACGAATCATAATATAAAATTCTGGGCAACATATCCAGGATCAATGGTTAAATATTGGCAATTATTATATTGTAATAATAAAAAATTAAATGAGAATGAAAGTAAATTATTTAGAATTGAATTAGTTTTAAATATGTTATATGCTTCATTAAAATCAAATAAATTATTACCAAATAATATTAATAAGAATGCAAAATTGAATAAATATATAACAGATTTTAACTATGATATGATATATTTTAAGCTATCTGATAATATTACAACTGGCTTATCGAATTATTTGAAAAATTCAAATAATATGGAATCATGGAATAAAGCTTGGAGTTTTATATCTTTAAGTCGAAGACTTTGGGAAATAACTAGAATAATCAATCAAATTAATTCAAAAGAATTTCGAGTTAATGACGATTTTTGGCATGTTAAGAAAGGTGATGATTTAGCAGATTCTCTACTACATGGAATTACTTATAATGAGTATCTTAAAAATAGAATCAAATTACAGAAAATCATTGAAAAGAATGAGAATATTACAAATATAATAAATGAATTAAGAGTTTAGTTAAATTAAGTTAAAGTTATAAATTAAATTAATTATTATCAGGTATTGTAAATTTGTATTAACATAATAAAAGTAAAACAAACGAGATCCTAAATAAGCAAATACATAGGAAACTTTTGAAAAGAATTGAAAAAAAAAACATCTAATAATTATAAAAAATAAAGAAGAAGAATGAATAGAAAAAAAAATACACAATTATAATGTATGATAATAAAAATATTTGTACTATTTTATATTTTGCATAAGCACCCAAAAATACGTAACATCATGAAATTAACTAAAAATTAAATAAAAAGACAGAAAAGAAAAAAAATCAAAAGTCGGTCATTAAAAAATTAAAGTGAAGTAATTTAAACTAAATCAAATCAGATTAAACAATTTTTTTTTAATTTTGTTTAAGACAAACAAATGGTTGACCTTTTGCCTTTAAATCTTGAGCATATTTAACTAATACATGGAATCTTTCTCTTTTAATTTCACCTGTTTTCTCTCTTAAATCCATCATATTATCATCCCAGAAATTTGCAACGAAACCTTCATTCTCTGTACCTTTAATAAGTTTATACATATCATTACAATATTGAGCATCTTGTAAATGACCCATAACATGGAAATTTGAACCTTGACCACGTGATTCAACTTCTTGTTGATAACTTTTATACATTTCTTCAGTTGATGGTAATTGTAATCTACCTGATAAAATTCTGGCAACGTATTGACCTTGAGCTTCAGCAAATGGGAATGGAATAATTGATTTTGGTAAACCTGCAAGTATAAGTGAAGTATCTGGAATATAGAAAAGTTGTTTATATAAATAACGTAAATTTGAACCATCAGTTATAATTGCTTTTGGACCAGTTATATAAGATTTTAAGAATGGAATTTCATAAAGGTAACCTGTACAGAATAAAATTGAATCAATATTTGAGATAACTTTACCTGATGCAGTTGTAACTGATCTATTATTTTCATAATCATATTTAACAACACGATCAATTTGTTCTGTAACATCTTCAATAACACCTTTAAACATTGGTTCACCAACACATGACATTACAATACTATCAGCGACTGTTAATAATTGAGTTGAAATATCAATACCTGAAGCGGAATTACCAATAATTAAAACTCTTTTATTTTTATATTTTGAAACATCATTATAATATTTAGCATGTGATACAGATGTTGGATCATTTTTAAACCAATTTAATAAACCTTCAGCTTTTGGTACAAATGGTGTATCAAAATGACCATGAGCTAAAATAACTTTATCATAACTTTCAGTTTTATTTGAATTTTCAGTTTTTAATTCCCATTGATTATTATCTTGATTTTTTAAAAGTGATGAAACTTTTGTATTAAATTTAAAATTAACAAAATCTGGAATTGTCTTTTGATAATCTAATAAATAGTCTAAAACTTCAGATCTACTTGGGAAAATATTTGATTTTTCAGGTAATGGATAATCTTTATATCTCATCATATCTTTAATAATATTAGTTTCTGTATGTTTATACATTGGTGATAAATTTGGATCATTATCAGTAACTTTTAAAGCATTTTTATTTGTTTTAGATTCAGATAAACTAAATGTAACATTTGATTTATCACCAGTATGATTCCATAATCCACCAGCTTGTGGACGTCTTTCAAAGACATCAATTTTTTTAAAAATATTCTTTGCATTTGGTTCAGCTGCAATCGCTTTTGCAAAACCTAAACCTAATGGTCCAGCACCAATAATCGCAATCTTTGGGACATTACTACTCATTTTGAAGAAATTTGAAAAACTTATTCAATTAGTGTTTAATTTAATAAGTGTAAAATAAGATAAATATAAACTTATAAAATATATAAATCGAAAAAAAAAAAGTATAGATCTTCTAAAAATTTATTTTATGAAATTAAAAGATTTAAGGAAGAAAGTTGAAGAGAAAAAAAGGGAAATGAATTGTTAGATATACAATCAAAGTTTTATAAATTTACATTAACAACAATTGATACTATTACTAATATTATATATATTTACAAATTGAAATAATAAAATTTCAAGTGAAAAATTTTTGGTGAAATTTATCATAAGATTCATCAATGAAAAACTGTCAGATTGATGCCTAAACCCGATAAGGTAATTAATTTCGTTGTTGAATGATCGCTTGGATGTCACGTGCATAAGCGCAATCGCTCCTAAATAGGAAATATGTCGAAATGGAAGGGCATGTCACGTGTGTTGGCGAAGTTTAAATTTTAATTTAATTTTAATTTAATTAATAATCAAAATAATAAATAATGAATAATGTAATAATATGTCTTAAGTCTTAAGAGAGTTAAAGTGAGGCCGTACAACAAAAAATCATGTCGTGGAGGCAACATTAATTTCACAACTTGATTTGGATATCAAATCCGAAACTTTAACTAGAATCTAATCTTCTTTTCTTTTTTTTAATTCTCCTCCTTTTTGGTTTTATTATCATCAGTGATATTCATATTTATTATTAAAGTCATGTCAAATTCAGAAAAACCACCCTCTTTAACCAAAGTTAAGAATGTTATACTTGTATTATCAGGTAAAGGTGGAGTTGGTAAATCATCAGTTACTACACAACTTGCATTAACATTAGCCAATGAAAATTTTAAAATTGGAGTATTAGATATTGATTTAACTGGTCCTTCATTACCTAGAATGTTTGGAATTGAAGATTGCAGAATACATCAATCTGAAAAAGGTTGGATACCAGTTCATTCAAAAATTAGTAATAATGATAATAGCAGTAGTAATTCATTAAATATTAAATTAATGTCATTAGGATTTTTATTAAATGATCGTGGTGATTCAATTGTTTGGAGAGGTCCAAAAAAGACAGGTATGATTAGACAATTTTTCAAAGAAGTAATTTGGGGTGAATTAGATTATTTAATTATTGATACTCCACCTGGAACATCAGATGAACATATTGCGATTGCTGAAGAATTAAATAAATGTCCTGAATTAATTTTTGGAGCTGTAATTGTTACAACACCTCAATTAGTTTCAATTAATGATGTTAAAAAGGAAATTAATTATTGTGAAAAGGCGAATTTTAGAATTTTAGGTATAATTGAAAATATGTCAGGATTTGTATGCCCATTTTGTGCTGAATGTACAAATATTTTTAGTAAAGGTGGTGGTGAAAAATTAGCAACTGATTTAAAGTTACCATTTTTAGGTGCAATTCCAATTGATCCAACTTTTGTTGATATGATTGAAAATCAAGAAACTTTAAAAAAGGAAAGTAATAAAACTTTGACTGAGTTATATAAAAGTTCAAATATGTATCCATTGTTTAAATCTGTTGTGGAACAGATTTTGTCAGAGAGAAAATAGTGTATTTGTATATTTATAAATGGTATATATTATATAATTATATTTTTAGGTGATATATGTGTATGTGTAATTTATATATGTATATTTTTCCTTTTTCTTTTAATTTTATAGGTATATTAATTATATAATTTTTTCAATTCATTGATTAAATTCGGATCATTTGATAAATTTGGATTTATAGTAATTTTTTCATTATTAATTTTACAAGTTGGAATTTCTTTACTTATTAAAGTAACTGGGTTAAAATCAGGTTTATTAGAGGAAGATGATGAGGATAATGGCAATGATTTATTTGATTTGATTTTTTGAATTTCTTCAAGTTCATTTTCAACATCCAGATATTGATTTAACTTTTTCGGTGAAATTTCAGATTTTGTTGAAGAGTTCGATCGTTCTTGTTTTATATTTTTAGAAGTTTGTAGTTCTGGTTGAAATGGTTTAAGCTTTAGATCTTTAGTTTCATTAATTTCAGGTTTTAAAATTTTTGGTTCTAATTTTACATTAACTGATTCTTTTTTAGAATTATTTATTTTTTTATTAGTATTATTTTCAGCCATATAATAGTTATATAATTTTGAATAATGAACTTTGTTTGGACTTTTCTCATCAAATAATCTTTCACGTTTTGAAAAATTCAATTCAATTTTTTTCAATCTATCTAATAAACCACTAATTCTCTTTTTTTGAACAACTGTTTCATCGAGTAATTCAATAAAATTATTATCAATTTCTTTATATTGTTGAGCTCTGTTATTAGAATTTTTATTTGGGATTCTAAACATCGAAGATAATTTATATCCTTTTGATTTAGTTTTTAAATTATTCTTTTTAGTATCATTATTATCCATTAATTGTAAATTACCAATATTTTCAACTCTAATATTATGAACGACATCATAAATATTATTAACATGTTGTAACTTATTCAATAATTCTGTTTCGACATTTGCTAATGACATTAATTGTTCTGAAATATCATTTGTATAAGCTGTAACTGTTGTGTTTATATTATCATTTATATTTTTTAAATCTTTTAAACCATTTGGTGAATGAGTTAAAATATGTGATAATGAAAAATGATGTTGTGGTGGTAATTCTGTCTTTGGATGTTTTCGTACCATTGCAATGATTGATAAGTATTTATATATATATATATATAAGTAATCTGATTAATTATCATGTATTTATTATCTTGCCTTGTGTATCATTTTTACATATGTAAATTTATTATAAGGCAAAAAAAAGTACTCTCTCTTATCAAACAAATTAATTTTGTTTGTATTGTTAAAGTCCTCGCGTAAATTGCCAAATCAGGAAATCATCACTATGACATCTCTTGAAGAATATAAATAGTCTTTGCTGAAATAGTTTCAATTTTGACACAAATGAAAGAATGTAAACTTTCTTTTGTCTTATTTTGTCTTATTTTCAAACATTTAATTGACTAATTATTTAATATCCTAAATAAAATATATTATGATTTATTTAAAGGATAGGATTTTAGGATTTATTGGATTTACAATAAGTGGATGTTGTTTAAATGTTTATACATTTGAAAAATTGATAAATTTCAATTCAGAAATAACTACATTAATTACATTTAGTCAATATTTATTTATAATTATAATTATATCGATTTATTTACATAAAATTTCATATTGGGATAAGAATGGTAAAGATGGTGATAAATTTCGTTTTAAATTCAACAAAGAATTTATTTTACCAATTTTATCACAAGTTATTTCATCATATATTGGAAATTTAGTATTTCAATTTAATTTATCAATGCCAACACATATTATATTTCGATCATCAAGTACTGCAATGACTATATTTCTTGGATGGTTATTTTGGAATAAACAATATGAAATTGAAAAAATTATTGGATCGACATTAATTGGTATTGGTACTATTTTATTTACGCTTGATTCAAAAGAAATTGAAGAAAATCTACTAATTGAGAATAATGAAGAGAATAATAAATTTAAAATTATTGGTATTTTACTTTTAATTTTATCAACAGTTATTAACAGTTTAACTTCGTTATACAAAGAAGAAATTTATCAAAACAGTAATAAAAAAGATAAAGATAAAGATAAAGGAGAGAAAATTGAATGGAAGGAAGTATTATATTATAATTATTTATACGGATTAATTATTTATTTACCATTTGCAAATCAAATAATTAAAGAATTTGAGAAAATTCAAAATGAAATTAATTTTAAATTAAATTTAATATTTTTATTAAATTGGATTACACAATTAATGTGTATAGTTGGAGTTAATATATTAGTATTTAAAATTAGTGCATTAAGTTTAACAATTGTATTATTAATTAGAAGATTTTTATCATTAATTTTAAGTATTTATTTATTTAATAATTCAATTAGTTTAATTGGATATATTGGTATAATCAATGTATTTATTGGAGCAATTATTTATTCATTTGGTAATAAAATAATTATTTATTCAAATAATAAGGCTAAGAGAGAAATCAAGAAAGACTAATATGAGGGGGGCTATCTGTGTTCTTGCTTACATAAGCAAATATAAAATAAATATTTTTATAGAATGCGAATGAAAAATATTTAATGTGTATAAACTAGTAAGGCAAAGTAATTATAAAATAATAACGTTTAAAAATTAATGATATTTTATCTTTTATATTAAGTAATTAATTAACCATTATAAGTAGAAATAAGATGAGTTTTAAAAGGACGATATTACAAGGATTAAAGAAATATACTTATAATAATAATAGTAATAGTAATATTTTCTATATTAAGAAGAATATTAATTTTCAAAAAATTGAAAATATAAGGAAATATTCAAGTATTAATAATCATAGTGAACCTATTAAAATTAAAATTGAAGAGAAGAAATTTGAGAATGGTAAAGAAGTTGAAAATGAAGAAGAAGAATATTATATTGATGTTAGTAATTTAGAGAAAAGGTGGGTATCACTTAATTTTGAATCACAACAAAATATAATTAGTTATCTTAATGTTAAACAAGAATTTGATTGGAATTATTTAACAGTTGATGAAAAGAGGGCAATTTATTATATTGCATATGGTAAATGGGGTGCTAGAGATGAGAAAGTTATGAATACATCTGAATTTGTGTTTAAGTTAATGACCAGTATGTTATTATTTAGTGTTTTAGGATTTTCGATTATGAATTATGCCATTGACCAGGAAAAGATTGCCGAATTGAATAAAGAAGATGCAAAAAAGAATGCAGCTGAAGAAGCTGAACAAGCTAAATAGAGTAAAAATAAAGTATAAATAGTATATAAGTAGATAAGACATGTAAATAGATTAATCATGTATAATATATATACACGTGACCATAAAAGATCAAACCTATAAACATCCTAACACCAGTGGGAATATAAAATATAAACAGTAGAGACAAAACAAGTAAAACAAGTAAAACAAGCAAAACACTAAAAATAGCTGCGCCCCCTGAAAAACAACACGCTGCGCTGCGAATTTCATTGTTGCGCTCAAATTTGTGCGCTGACCGCGTTTTCCTTAATAATAAATTTATGTAAGCAAAAAAAATTGCTGTGCGTTTGCTCGCCTTTTTTGTGTTTGTTGTGTTTGTTGTGTGTTGTTTTTCTCTCCCGCTTTTTTTTCTTTTTCTTCTCTACGCTATTATATTATTATATTATTATATTATTATATTATTATATTATATTATTATATTATTATACTATTATAGTATATTGCTATATTATAGTATATAATATAATAGTATAGAATAGAATTACATCAAAATATTGCTAACCTGTTTTAGATATTTCTTGTTTGTCATTTTCTCTTACTTTATTGAACTATACACCCATATTCACTTGTGTCTTATCATCTGCTTAGTTACACATTTATTCCAGATTAACATCATTTGAAATCAAAGGACAAAGTAGAATAAGTGATAAAGAATCCTTTATTAACCACAATCCTTTTAAGTTAAGAAAAAAAAATTTTTAGTTCATTAGTATACCTCTTTTTTTTTTTACTTTGTTCTTAATCTTATTTAAATAGGCTCATTCATTCGTTATATCAGTTAATTAATATAATATACTATAAGATAATATAAATTAATTATGCCACCAAGAAATTTAACTTCAAGATCACCACATATTGGTTCACACTCAAATTCAAATTCTGCTTCAAGTGATGAAAACTTGAATTTTTCAAATTCAAATTCAAATTTAAATAATGTAGATGATGATTTATTTAATCATTCAAATTCAAATTCAAATTCTAATTCAAATAATTATGAAAATCAAAGTTATGATGAAACTTCATCATTTAATAATTCAAATTCAAATTTAAAAAATAATAATGGTTCTTCAACACCTGAAATTAAACAACATTTATTAAATTATAATTCATCATTTCATAATTCTTCAACTTCTTCATTATTAAATCCTTTCTCTTCAACTAATAAATTAAATTCAATTTATAATGAAAATTCAAAAACTTCAGAATATGATAGATATCCTAAAAGATTATCAGGTTCAAGAGTTTCATCAATTAATTCAACAAATTCATTTAAACAACCACCTTCTTATTTATCAAAAAATAATATAGATTTTGATTCTTATTCAGATTTTAGTGATAGAAATTCAAATCCTTTCTTAGTTGATACTGATTTTTCACCATTTGGTGGTTATCCAACTTCTTCATTCCCACTTTTAATTGATGAAAAGGAAGATGATGATTATTTACATAATCCTGATCCAATTAATGATGCAGAATATGAAAAACATCGTTTATGGTATGATTTTAAATCAATGGATAAAAGATATTCTTTAACTTTATTAGGTTTATTATTCTTTTTATTAGGTGGTGCATGTTTATTTATTGTTTTACCAGCTTTAACATTTACTGATACTTATGTTCATTCAACATCTCCAGCTTCAAAACAAAATACTACAAATTCAAATAATAGTACTAATAATAATTATACTGAAATTTTATCTGATTATATTTATCCAACTTTATCAGCAATTAGAACTAGTTTAATAGATCCTGATACTCCAAAAGAATTTTATACAAGAGAAGCAAAAGATGGATCTCTTTGGAAATTGGTTTTCTCTGATGAATTTGCAGCTGAAGGTCGTACATTTTATGATGGTGATGATCAATTTTGGTATGCACCTGATTTTCATTATGCTGCAACAAAAGATTTAGAATGGTATGATCCTGATGCTGTTACAACTAAAAATGGTACTTTAAGATTAAGAATGGATGCTTATAAAAATCATAATTTATATTATAGATCAGGTATGTTACATTCTTGGAATAGAATGTGCTTTACTCAAGGTGTAATGGAAGTTTCAGCAAAATTACCAAATTATGGTAATGTTACAGGTTTATGGCCAGGTTTATGGTCAATGGGTAATTTAGGTCGTCCTGGTTATATGGCAACAACAGATGGTGTTTGGCCTTTCTCTTATGATTCTTGTGATGCAGGTATAACTCCAAATCAATCATCACCTGATGGTATAAATTATTTACTTGGTCAAAAATTAAATTCTTGTACTTGCCCAGGTGAAGATCATCCAAATAGAGGTACAGGTAGAGGTGCACCTGAAATTGATATTATTGAAGGTGAAGTTGATACAAATGTTAGAGTTGGTGTTGCATCTCAATCAATGCAAATTGCTCCAATGGATATTTGGTATATGCCAGATTATAATTGGGTTGAAGTTCATAATAGTACAATTACTTCAATGAATACTTATGCAGGTGGTCCATTCCAACAAGCTGTATCTGCAACAACAACTTTAAATACAACTTGGTATGAATTAGGTACTAATAATGGACGTTTCCAAAGATATGCTTTTGAATATTTAAATGATAATGATGATGGTTATTTACGTTGGTTCGTTGGTGATAATCCAACTTTTACAGTTTATTCAAAAGCTTTAGCTCCAAATGGTAATATAGGTTGGAGAAGAATTTCAAAAGAACCAATGTCAATGATTTTAAATTTAGGTATTTCAAATAATTGGGCTTATATCGATTACCCTTCAATTGATTTCCCAACAACTTTCGAAATTGATTATGTTAGAATTTATCAACCAAATGATAGTATATCAGTTACTTGTGATCCTGATGATTATCCAACTCATGATTATATAGAAGATCATCCTTTAGCTTATAATATTTGGAATTATACAACTTGGAATGCAACAGGTTATGACTTCCCATTAAATAATTTAACTGGAAGTTGTTAATTGATTGATTGATTGATTGATTGATTGATTGATTAATCAATTAATCTAGTTTTACCTCCCCTCTTATATCCTTTCCTTAATATCTTCCATTTTATATTTATTATTTAGGCATTAGTTTTTTTTAATTTCGGCTTCTACAAACTTTACTTCATTTCATTTTGTCCCCTTTCTTTGTTCTTTATTATTTTATTTGTTTGTTTGTTTGTTTTATTTTACCCTCTTTTATTTTGTCTTAACTTGTATTTGTTTTATCATATATTTTACATATTTATATACATTTTTATTCTAATACATCCTTATTACATAATTTATTTCTTTGAAAATTCTTTAAATTTACTAAATAAATTTTGCCTTGAATTTAACGGTATCTTTTTACATAACTCAATATATTCACTATTCGGATCATTCTTAGATTTCCTTAAACATTGCCTGTTGAAATCTGTATAAAATTTTGGTAACTTTGAATTACTAGAATAATTCTTTAAATATTTAATAAATTGGATTTCTGATGGTTCATTGGTTTTGAAAAAAACGATAATAATATTATCATCATTATCAATTGATGAAGATTTTACATCTTCAATTTCTGAATTAATAATCCTACAATATTCATCCCATAATTCCCTTTGTAATTTCGTCGTTAAGTTTTGGCATTTAAATTCAATATATTCTGGTTTTTGAATTATTTCATCAATCTCTAAATCATATGATGAAAATGGATCGATTTTTGAATTTTTTAAAATTTTTAGAAAACTAACCGCTGAATTGATTTGATTTACATCTTCAATTTTATTAATTTTTAATATTTTAGATAATTTATCATATTTTTCAAGATATTCATGTAATTCAGTATTATTATTGGATACCAGAAATTTGTTATTTTCATTTTCATTATCATCATTATCGTCTACACTTGCATCACTTACAAGATCCTCTAAATCAGACATACCTAATACAAATTCTTCATTTTCCTCATCATTCTGTGGTGTATTATCATCTATCTCAACTTCTTCATCGTTTTCAACATTATTTTCTAAAATTTCATCTTTCATAGAATCATTAACTTTGGTTTTAACTAAATTTGATCTAGTGTTTTCATCTTTATTATGATCTTTAAAAGGAGATAAACCGAAAGCTTTGGTAATTTCTTTTAAAACTGATGGTTGAATATATACACCACGTATCATACCAAGTAAACATATTATAAGATCTTTAAATTGATTTAATTTCTTATTGGCAACTTTTAAATCTTCTTCATCTTCTAAATTATTAATAAAATTTGGCATTTGCCATACTGATTGTTTTGTCTTATTATTAAAGTAAAACCGTTCTGCCTTTGATGTAATTATCATTATCCAATTATTAGATAATCCAATTTTATATAAGATATTTCCAAACAATTCAACATCGTTTCTTTTATACCTCTTATTCTGTATGTCACCCATTCAGTCTGTAGTCAATCAACAATTTGTTCCTATGTAGATTCGGAGAATAATTAGGTTTAAAATATACTTCTAATACATAAAAAAAAATATACATTTTTCAAGTCTGTGCGTTTTCACTACATAATTTTTTTAGTAATTTTTTTTTATTAACAAAAACACTATTTACATGTTGAAAAATTATATATATTATAATACTATTATAAAAGAAAGAAGAAACTAAATCTATAAAATGATTGAATATTTACGATATAATTTAGTAAATTAATCGATCCATTCAATAACACTGTCATCAACAGAACTTGGTCTAGTTTTTCTTTTTAAAATCATTTTAACTTTTGAATCAACACCAGCTTTTTCATTATATTTCATTCTGAAATAATTTATAGTTTCTTTATAACTAACTGGAGATTCATTTGATGATTTTTTAGAACCTTTGATAAAAGATTCAATTTCTGTTTGTGTTGGTAAACCCATATGATAAGGAATATTTGAATAATTTGAAATACTTTCACCTAATTCTGAGAAATTTTTAATCTTTAAATTATTTAAAAGTTCAATCATTTTTTCTAAACTTTCCTTGTTTTCAATTTCAATATCAGCTTGAGTTTCATTTTCTTTTGATTTTGTTGTTTCTATTTGTGGATTATAAACATCTAATGAAACTAATTCATCAACAATTGATGAATTAACATTTTTAATTGTTGGATAAAATTTTGAAACTGCAGGTTCTTTATTCTTTAAAATTAATTTATTACTAATAAAATCATTAAAATCATTATTACGGTAATTTGTCATCAATTTTGCAGCTACTCTTAATTCTCTTGTTAAAGATTCTTGTATAGTTGCATTTTTGTTTCTTAATAATAAATTCCAATTAAGGTTAAGTGAAATTGGAGATCTTGAATTTAATTTTTTAATAGTTTCAATTGCAAATGCTGAACCATCTTCTTCTAATGAATTAATAATATCTTCAATTGTTTTATTTTTATTTGGATTAAAACATTTTTCAATTGTATTTAATTGATCTAAATCATATTTAAATTTATGATTTTTTGGAATTTCTTCAACAAATTCTTCAATAACTGAATTAACAATTGGGAATAATTGTGAACTATTATTATGATTAAATATTTGATTATTTCTTCTATCCATTGCTAAATTTGGTAATTCAATAGTTGATAATCTGTTAATTAATTCTGGGAATCTATTTGATGGAACATAATGAGTACCAAAACCCATTAATAAAGTATCAAAACCAGTTAATTCATCACCTGTTAATGATAAATAATAACCTAAATTACCATCTAATTTTGGTAACCAAAATGATGTACCAACATCATTAAAGAAACCAATTGAAGTTTCTGGCATTGCAAATCTTGTTGATTCAGTTACAACTCTAAATGGACCATGAACTGATAATCCAACACCACCACCCATAACTATACCATTAACTAATGAAACAATTGGTTTACCATAAATTGATAATAAATAATCTAAATTATATTCATTTTGGAAAAATTCAATTGATTTATTTGAATTATTTTCTAAATTATATTTTGCACATTGAATTACATCACCACCTGAACAAAATGATTTATCTGAATTTGATTTAATTAAGATTAAATTTGCAGATTTAGATTTTGAGAATTCAATTAATCTTGGTATAATATCATTGCACATTTCATTATTTAATGCATTTAATTTTTTTGGTCTATTAAGTGTAATTGTTCTAGCATTACCTTGAACATTAAATTCAACTAAATTTTCTTTAGATTGAGTTGCCATTGATCTAAATGAATTTAAAACCATAGATTTTGAACTTTTTATTGTTAATTTTGAATATGAAAGCATGGTTAGATATTATTTTAGTATTATGATATGATAATGATTAGGGACAACAAAAAAACTTAATAAAAGATATTATGTATTATATATAAGTGTGTATTTGCTTTAGAAAACTCACAATCTTATTCTATATGTAAGATTGAATTCTATAATTAGAGAAATGTAGTAAATAATTAGTGGAGAAATCAAGCGGAGAAATTTAATCTTCTTATTATTATTTTGTATCTTTCAATTTCTATTTAAAGCTATTGAACAGTATGTTATCAAAGAAACCTTTTCTTCTCTATCAAGATAATTTTGATTATCTAGCTAATATGATAAATCTTCTGTGAAATGTTGTGATTTGTTTCCCTTAACAGACTTTCATTTCTGTACTTGTTCTTCACTGAATGTTGAAATTCTCTTCGAATTTTCCATGAAGCGAGAAAATTGTTAGGGAAAAGAGTGTGGGAAAAACACCGGGTAAGTCATAGTGTGTGTGTGTGTGCTTACGTCAGCAACATTTGAGATCGAACATGTTTTTTTTTTTCAACTAATTAATTAATAATAACAATAATTATAACGTGTTTTTCTTATTTGGCAATATTTACTATTTACCTATTGTTAATGTCTTCGTTTGTCTTTTCTTTGTTAATATAAACACACACTTACTTCTTCTCTTCCATTTTCTCTATTCTTTCATTTATTAACTATACCCACTAATTAGAGAAATGGAATCATCACAGGTAAAACATAGATCACCCCTTTCTCAACCACCGATTCATTCCTCGGATTTAGATAAAGAATGTGCTAAAATTCATGATTTTTATTGGACAAATGAAAAAGATCCTCATATGATAAGGAGATTAGAAATTATGAAAAAATATCCTCATGTTTCAAAATTAACTGGTCATGAACCTTTAACAAAATGGATTTCATTAGGTGTTGTTATCTTACAATTTACAATTGCTTATTTATTACGTAATACTTATCCATTATCATGGAAATTCCTTTTAACTGCATATTGTATTGGTGGATTTGCGAGTCAAAATTGTTTCCTTTGTATTCATGAATTATCTCATAATTTAGGATTTAAAAAACCAATTTATAATAGATTATTTTCAATTATTTCAAATTTACCAATTGGAATACCTTATTCTGCATCTTTTCAACCTTATCATCAATTACATCATAAATTCTTAGGTGATGAAATTTATGATACTGATTTACCAACAAAATTAGAAGCAATTGTTTTATCAAATGTTTTAGGTAAAGCATTCTTTGCAACTTTTCAAATATTTTTTTATGCACTTAGACCAATGTTTATAACATCAATTGAATTTACTTCAATTCATTTACTTAATGTAATTGTTCAATTCTTTGTTGATTATTTAATTGTAACTCATTGGGGTTGGTATTCATTATTTTATTTCTTAATTTCTTCTTTCTTTGCTGGTTCATTACATCCAACTGCAGGTCATTTTGTTGCAGAACATTATGTTTTTGATCCACCAAAAAATTATATACCTTTTGAAAGTAAAGCTCCAATAGAGACTTATTCTTATTATGGACCACTTAATTTTTTCACTTGGAATGTTGGTTATCATACTGAACATCATGATTTCCCATTTATTGCATGGTCAAAATTACCAATTTTAAGAAAAGAAGCATCTGAATTTTATGATAATTTACCACAACATAAAAGTTGGTGTTGGGTAGTCGTTGATTTCATCTGTAATTATGATGTTACAATGTATAACAGAGTTAAAAGAAATACAGTCGGTTTAGCAGCTAGAAAGAGTGTTGATTTTAATGATAACTCAAAATAATTTATTTATTATTTAAACACAAGCACATCCTATATTTTCTTTTCTTTTCTTTTACATCAGACTAAAAACTGTATACTGGGATAAAGATATACTTTTGATTTGTATAATCTATCTATCTATCCATATATATAACGATCATCTATGCATTATATAATTAGAAACAAAAAAACACGTATTGATATTTTGATATTTTGATAATTCTTATATAACACGCATTGTTTATTTTTTTTATTTATATTTCGAGGTGAGCCTCATTTCTGATCTTTCGAACAATTTTATCAACAACTTGACCAATTAGTTACATCTTTTTATTAAACATAGGTGTCAGATGATCTTAGTATTATTAGCATGCAATCCGTACAAACGTTAAAGTCATTTCTGAACTTACTCGATCGGAAAAGAGAAGAACCAACAAAACAAATTTTACTATTACTCCATCCATCACTTAATGATTTTTATGATACAATCACATCAATTTACAATTATCTAGACTATGAAACCCCTGATGATATCAAACAGATACAGTTGCATACGAGTGTTTTAAACTATACTTATATTAAACCAAGTTCAAATAATAATGGATTAACTATTGAAATCTACACAATTTTCAATCCATTAAATGAACACTTATCAGCTGATGTAGAATTAACTAAGATATTAGAAAGATACTCATCAAATATTAATGTATTAATATTTCTCAATTGTTTAGACCATAAATTGACGAATTTGATCAATGAATTTAATGATGATAACCCAAGCGATATATTTGAATTGAAAAAAAATGAAATTATACCCCTTATACATGAGAACACAGACCCTTTTTTTAATACAACACAATCTGAATGGAAATCATGTAATATTATTTTGACTAATGTATCTAAATGGTTATATAAGTCAACAAATATACAAATTATTGATTTTATTCAACAATTGTTACGTTCATTATTATACCAACAACTGACAACTGAATCCAACTCTTTAAAGAACCAATTTTTAATTTATTTTCCATTTGAAATAACCGATGATCATTCTAATAAAATGAATAAATTATGGTCTAATCTAATTGGAAATACGTTACCGGCGTCATCAGCAACAGCCTCCTCTTTATCACCACATTTTACACAGTCATCAGTTATACCCCAATCCTCGGAAAACACGATTAAATATAACGATCTTTTCATTGAATCAAAGACAGACTCACTTAAAAATATAATTCTTTTAGATGATACTTTCGATTATTCAAAATGGATGTCTTTATGGAATAATAATTCAGGTTTTCATTCCGATAATGAAAATGCAACTTGATTAAATAAATAAATTTAAAAAAGGGCCGTATGATTACATAAGCGAATCCACATTGAAATATTCAAATACTCACTCACTCTCACCGATAAATTTTATAGTTAATGTCGGTTTTTGCATGAACAAGGATTAGGTTTGGGATTAGTTCCCTGCACAAATATTCACATCTTTTTGTTTATTTTAGGATGCTTTAAATTAAATCAAACAGAATCAATCAAATTTGCTCTAAATAGCTCTAGTTAAATTCTTATATTGGAAAACCATTTGAATTTTGCTGATAAAATGAGCGAACATTTAATTGATTCAGTTATTGAAGAAACTGAAGATGACGATGAAAATAACGTTCATCATCATGTTGCTAGATTGAGTATTTCTGTAGCTGATGATTCAGCGAATGAACGTCAAAAATTTTTAGCCACTTTAACAACAAATAGAAGTGAATCAAAATCTAATGAAGAAAATGAAGGAAGTGGTAACAATGAAAATAATATTGATAATATAGAAAATAAAAATAATGAAAATGAAACAATACCGAATAAAAGGGAAGAAAGAAATAAGAGAGCAAAAGAAAGGAAAAAATTGAAAAAGAAATTAAGAAAAGAACAAATTTTAGGGGCTCAAAATGTTAATCCAGATTTTGAATCTGCCCTTGTTGAATCTGATGATAATTCAATTGAACTTGCTAATAAAAAAATGAGAGGTTCTAAAAGGAGAAGATCTTCAGTTGCTCAAACTGTTACTTTGAGGAAAAAGAAATTTTTAGAAGTTGATCCTAAACTAACAGTTTTTAGTGATAGAACCAAAAAAGCATCAATTTCTTCAATCAGAGATTTACTATTATATACTTTAACAGATATGGATTTAAAACCAAGATGGTGCAAAATTGAAAATCGAAAAAGTGTTGATAAATTTGTTGTTGTTTTTTTACGTGGTTTAACAAATGAAGAATTTGGTATGCCCAAACTAATAAATCAATTAGATCCATTATTGATTTCTAATTATAATTTAAATCCAAAATTAAATGAATTTTCAAAAATTTTTAAAGAAGTTATACCCATTTTATCACCAGGTTCAAATAATCGTATTTACTCAACTTATTCCTCATTAACTTCTTATACTTTATCAAAGAATCAAAAGAAAGCCATTCAAAAAGAAAATGAAAATAGAAAAATTATATTACCGGATTTATATTTAAAATTAGAGGAATTATTATTTAATAATTATCCAATTCACAAAGATGTTGAAGGTGCAACAAAACAAATGATCGATAAGACAAAAGATTATAAAAGTACAAAAGATTTTAATCATGAAGGTTCTAAAACTTTTGCATTAGATTGTGAAATGTGTAGATCTGCAACTGGTATTGTTTTAGCCAGAGTTTCCTTAACAGATTTTGATAATAATGTTATTGTTGATGAATTGATTAAACCATCTGAACCTATTATTGATTATTTAACACAATATTCTGGTATAACAGAAGAAAAAATCGCAAAAGCTGAGACTACAGTTGAAGAAATCCAAGATAAAATTTTATCAATTGTATCATCTAATGATACATTAGTTGGCCATTCATTAGAATCTGATCTTAATATATTGAAAATCAAACATCCAAAAATTGTTGATACATCAATTTGTTTTGATCATCCACGTGGTCCACCTTCAAAAGCATCATTAAAAATGTTAATGTCATCACATTTAGATACATCAATTCAAAAAAGTTTTCTTGGTCATGACTCTGTTGAAGATTGTATTAGTTGTATGGAACTTGTTAAACTTAAAATATCAAAAGGTTATTTATTTGGTAAAGTATATAATGTTGAATCATTATTTAAAAGAATTTCACAATGTAATAAATTAATTAAAACTGCAGAAGGTGAAAAAATTCCTAAAAGTTCTGTTGTTATTGGATATTCAGCTGTTAAAAATTTTGGACATCATGAAACTCAGATTCAATGTAATTCAGATGATGAAGTTATTGATAAATTTATTGAAAATCAAAACGATAATGACTTAATTATATTGAAATTAAGAGAATTAGAATTTTTTAAACAATATACCGCAAATACTTTAGTGGAAAATTTAGAGTTACCTTCAACAATAGATGAAATGTATGAAAAAGTTAATAATAGATTAAAGAGAATATATGATAACTTAACACCAAATTCGATTTTAGTTGTATGTTCAGAAAACGGGGATACTAGAGAAATGTTGAGACTGCAAGAGTTATCTAAGACATTTAAATATAAAGTCGAAAAAGGAGAAGATAATGTTGATATCCATGTTAGAGATCATAGTTGGACAGAAGAAACCTCTGAAAAACTGGCTCAAGCTGTTGATGTTGCGAGAGATACCTTATTCCTGTGTGCCCTGAAACCAAAAACTAATGATTGATCAATAATTACATACATCTACGAAACAGCAATATATATTTCTTTTTAGATATTCTTTAATTAAATCTATCTACATATCCTTATATATAGTTAAATAATGAAATATATTCAAACAAAGCAAATAAAGTGTATCAATTACATTAACGCGTAACATTAAAGGCAATAAACGTTGTCTGAATTTTTATGCTCGTTTTGTTTGTTGATAGATTTTCTTCTTTCGGATTCCTTTGTTGACATGAAATGGGAATTTATCACTTTTTTCGATCACATTTACTTTTCACAAAAACATATCAAATAGTTGCATTAAAAAGTACAGATATTATATACTTTAAGGAAAATAACTAGATGGATTCAAATTAATTTGATTTTAGTTAATATGCCACGCGTAACACAGATTACAAAAGATAAGAATCTTACGACACAAAAATTGACTATTAATGAATCTACTATTGAAAAAGACAACGTTTCATTACTATCTAAAAATGGGAATACTGATAAGGAAAAACAAAAGGAAAGAGTAAAAATGAATAAATTAAATTCAAAGGAAAAAAGGATAATATCTAAATTAGCTAAAGATCAATATTCTAATGAATCAATATTAGAACAGGCAAATAACAATGAAATAAACAAAAAGTCAAGTAAAAAGAGGAAAATAGATGATGCTGTGGATGATGTTAATAAAGCAGATATAATGTTAACGTCGAAACGTAGTAGGACAGGGACAGGGACGGCGATTAGAACAGGTACCGGCACTGGTACAGGAACCGATTGTGGGTTAACTACTATATCTAAAGTATCTGATGATGTTGAAACAATTGAAGAATCAAAACGTGTTCTTACTCCAAGTGAGAGTCAAGAATTAATTTCATTTACCATGAATTTCCCAGGATTAGATCAACAATATAAAGTATTGCAAAAAATTGGAGAAGGTACATTTTCAAGTGTTTATTTAGCAAAGCCAATTTCTAAAAAGTTAATATCAAAAGGTATTAAGACAACAGTTGCATTAAAAAGAATATACGTTACCTCATCACCACAAAGAATACATAATGAATTAAATCTATTATATAATTTACGTGGACATCCTAATGTTGCACCATTAATGGATGTTTTACGTTATGAAGATCAAGTTATTGCAGTATTACCATATTATGAACATGCAGATTTTCGTGATTTTTACAGAGATTTACCATTAGCTGGAATTAAAAAATATATGTATGATTTATTTAGGGCATTAAGGTTTATACATAAAAAGAATATCATGCATCGAGATATTAAACCAACTAATTTTTTATATAATCCATTAACTAGAAGAGGTATTTTAGTTGATTTTGGATTGGCTGAAACATATATTGAAAATTCCACATCACAATGCCCATGTTTATATGGTGGATATACAACAAATGCATTAATTAGACTTAGTAATGAATCACCATTTCCTAAGAATGGATATTTAAAAGATGATCAAAGACCAGGTAGACGTGCAAATAGAGCTGGTACACGTGGATTCCGAGCACCAGAAGTTTTATTTAAATGTAATAATCAAAGTGAAAAGATTGATATTTGGTCAGCTGGTGTTATGTTATTAACATTATTATCACGTCGATTTCCATTTTTTAATTCAACTGATGATATTGAAGCTATTATTGAAATTACTAGTATTTTTGGTATTAAAGAAATGAAGAAAGTTGCATTATTACATGGTCTTGAATTTAATTGTAATGTACCACGTATAAGAGAAGCTATTAGCCTTGAAGCGTTAATAAGTAATGCCGTATTAATGGATTGTAAAGAAGGTGATACATTTGCAGAGGATTCACCAGCCTGGGAATTATTAAGTGCAATTGATAAACGAGGTGAAATTCAAAACAATCCAGTTGGTAAAGAATATAAAGAAGCTATTGATGTTTTAAAGAAGTCAATGACGCTGAATCCATATAAAAGATTTGATGCTAAAAAGATTTTAAAAATGCCATTTTTTAATGATGTTAGAGATGAAAAGGGAGAATATAAAGAATATTTAAAGTTTGATTATGGTGATGATGATGAATCTGAAAATGAGGAATCTGGAGATAGCGAAGGGGATAATCAAGATAACGAAGTTGAGGATGAAGATGAAGATGAAGATGAAGAAGAGGAGGAAGAGGAGGAAGATGAGGAAGAAGAGGAAGAAGAGGAGAATGAGGAAGAAGAAGAAGAAGAAGAAGAAGAAGAAGAAGAAAAGGAAAATTATAATAGATAATAACACGGAACTAAAAGTCAACTATTTTGCTAAAAACTAAATAATGTAGATATTATAAAATATAAACTATCTTTATCTTTATAAACTGAAAATTAATTAATCATTTTTTTTTGAATTTTTAGCATTTGAATCTTTTTCTGCGATTTGTTCATTTAACTTTTTGAATCTTTGATTTGTTAAAGCTGCCAACTCAGGACATGGATTTAAAGGTCCAGATTGTCTATATTGTTTCAAAACTTCATAAGCTTGATGATAAGGTAACTTTGATAAATTATCATTTAAAAATTTACGTTCTTTTAAAAGTAGATCCTCAGTTAAAATGAATTTTTCTTCATTAGTATCATCATTATTAATATTATTATTTGAATTTTTAGCAATTAAATTTCTATTTAATTGATCATAACCTTCACCGATTGATAAATCAATTAAACATTCTCTAATATATAATAATTTCCCATTATTATAAATATTTAAAATTGAACCATATTTTTTCATCATTTTTTTCCTATATGCATCTTGATAACCTTGTTTAAGGGATTTTTTAACACCCGTCCAACCAATTCTTAATAAATCTTCTCTATGTAAATTTTCTAAAGAAGGTTTTTTAAATGAATATGGATTTAATAAACCAGCCCAAATTATAAAATAAAACATAGTTAATTTAAATATATGAAAAGAGAAATAAATTAATTGACCAATTTTACCAACAGGTGCATGAATATCATTATAAAAAGTAATTGCTTGTTGTGGTTTATTTAAATAATTTTTCAAAATATATACCACTAAATCAGTAATATAATTTGTTAAGCAAATACCTGGAGTTGGAGAAATAAAATCTGGTAAATCCGTGTATAACCAAATTAAAAAGAATGTTATTACTGAATAATGTACGAAAACACGTTCTTTAAAAATTGGTACAATTAATTGACCATTTAAACAATAATCTTTAATTTTATCATCTAAATTTTTAACTTTAGTTAAATATTTTTTTTTATCAGCCTGACTTTCAAATAAGATACCACCAGTTCTTGTTAAAATACCTGGAAAATTTGAAACTGTAAAACCAATTGGAATTTTTTCGTAAAATAAAGATGGCGTGAAAACCATTGGTACAATTTTGAAAATTTCTAATAAGTCTCTAAATGTTGTTTTATTGTTAACTTGAAAGCAAAAATCATTTTCTGATGATTTTTTCATTCTGATATAAATATCAAAAGTATCATCATCTAATGTTAGTGTTGGAGCTTCTGAATCCATTTTTAGTTTGGCTCTTTTAAGGAATGAATAAATAGAAAAAAAAAAGTAGAAAAGAAAGATAAAGTTAATTTGCATTTATCGCAGATGATAAAACCACGAGTCAGTTAATTTATCAATTTATCCATTTTAGTCGAGGAATTCGGATTAATTTCAAAATAGTGGAGGAAATTGTATGGCGAAAAAGGCGGAGTATTAATTATAAAGCTTGTACGGGCTGTACATGTTTTATGTTTACTTTTACGAGTTATTTTTCTGTGTGACAATACAAAAGAGCACAGAAAATAAAAGACGTCCATCATTTCACATGAAATAACTTCCAGAATTAATTAATTTATTAATTATATAAAAATATATTTATTTTATTATATAGAAAAATTAAATTAAGCTTGGACAACGGATAAAATATCAGAGTCACCAGCATCTAAGATAGATAAAACACCAACTCTGAATAATTTACCACAAGCGGTACCTAATTCATTGTTACCACCTTGGAAGTAGTAAACAGCAGTTTTTGATAACATTGCGTAATATTCTAATTCAGATTTTCTTAAAACTGGGGTATTAGCAGCAATGATAATCATTTTAGCTTTGTTTTGTCTGATTGACTTGATGGTTGATTTGTAACCTAAAGTATATTTACCAGATTTAATTGCTAAAGCTAATTTAGCGTTCATAAGGTCAGAATTCTTCTTAGTTTTTGGTGCCTAAATTAAACAATTTTTTAATAAATTATTAATTAATTTACAGGTTAGTATACAAATTAATTGAGTTAATAATAATACAATCCAGTTTAATGTTCAACTTTCTCATTTTTACTTGTATAATAAAGCATTATAATCACCATATGCACGAGATTCAAATGTAAATCTGGTTAGACAATATACTATGATACTAAGTTAGTAAATAAAGTAAAATAAAATAGAATATATTATATTTGAAAGTTTATTGGACTGTATATGAAAGTTGGACATTAAACTGATAAGTTGGAAAAGAAGATATACTGACCATCTCTGTGTATTATATATGTTTCACTCCGGTCTGGGATGGTAAAGTAAAGGAAACTTCAAAAGAGAAGTATGCACAGTGATAAAACACACTATATGAAAAAAACACGGAAATGCGTTTTAATTTATACGCAGCGAACAATTATTTTGGTTTTTTCAATTTTTCAGTTTTTCAGTTTTTTTTTTCTTTCAAGTGAAAAAATAAAAATTAAAAAATAAAAATTAAAAAAAATAAAAAAGCCTCACATACAAAACCCACTGTGCGGTGCGAGGGTGTCCCTCCGTCCTTGTTGCGCGTCCCTCTTTCCGCGTCTTTCTCTGCTCTTCTCTGCTTTACTCATAGCAATCTGTGACTGCGAAAAACAACAAATAATCCAAATCCGCACGTTAAACTTTCCAGCCAAAGAAAACTGAAAAAAGTTGTCAATTTTAACTGCTGAGAATTTATGTTAGTGTGAATAATACTCGTTTTTTGCTATAGTGAAGTAAGTAAGTAATACACACTTTGCTCTAATATTACCTTTTTCATAGTATTTCCATTTTATTGTATTTTTTTTACATTACATTACATTTATATTAATATTACTCTTTTTTTTTGAAATTCATTTTCATTTTTTTACTTTATTTATTAACCAAATAAACTTAACTCTTTAAATCAATAGAAATGAAGGTCGAAGTTGATTCATTTTCAGGTTCTAAAATCTACCCAGGTAGAGGTACCCTTTTCGTTAGAGGTGATTCAAAAATTTTCAGATTCCAATCATCAAAATCTGCTTCTTTATTTAAACAAAGAAAGAACCCAAGAAGAATTGCTTGGACTGTTTTATTCAGAAGACATCACAAGAAAGGTATTACTGAAGAAGTTTCTAAAAAAAGATCAAGAAAAACTGTTAAACATCAAAGAGCAATTGTTGGTGCTTCATTAGATTTAATTAAAGAAAGAAGATCTTTAAAACCAGAACAAAGAAAAGCAAAGAGAACTGAAGCTATTACTGCTGCAAAAGAAAAGAAGAAGGCTGATAAGGAAAAGAGAAAAGCTGAAAAAGCTAAACAAGTTGCTTCAGGCTCTAAAATTTCAAAACAACAAGCAAAGGGTGCTTTCCAAAAAGTTCATGCTACTTCCCGTTAATTTTAATAGTTTTTTAACTTGTTATTAAATCATAAATAATAAATTAATAATTAAATAAATTAATTTACTTTAAAATATTAGTAAAATAATCAAATTAAACAGCTAGTAAAAATATTAGTAAAATAGTAATAAAATAATAGTAAAAATTTTGATTATAAATTACTTATATAAATTATACAAATATCTAGCAAATAACATATATACTTCTATATATGCACTTTCCTTTAAGAAAACTAAAAAAATTTTAATTTTGTAAAACTATACCAAACTTACTCTTCTTGGTTTCATAGATTTTATCTAATTTAACTGCTGAAATATTTTTAGTTTCAGGAACTAAATAATAAACGAATAAAATACTTAAATTTAAAAATCCAATAAATATAAATCCAACTGAATATCCAATTTTTTGACTTAATATTGGTATCATTAATGAAATTATAAAATTAAAAATCCATCCACATGATCCACAAATTGACATTGATTTAACTTTAATATTAATTGGATAAAATTCAGAAATTAAAACTGATGCAATTGGACCCCATGTTATAGCAAATATTGATATAAATAAACATGATAATAAAATTAAAATTATTGTTATCCAAAAATTATTATAATTTGAAATTTTTAATATAGTAAATAAACTTAAAAAAATTATTAATAAAATTGATCCAATTATTAATAATGTCTTCCTTTTAAATTTATTTATAATATAAATTGAAAATATTGAAAAAATTAAATTAACAGATCCAAATATAACTGGAACTAAATATGGAGTTGTTAATTTCATATCTTCAAAAATTGAAATACCATAATAAAAAAAATAATTAATTCCAGTAAATTGTTGAAATCCTAATAAAAAAATTCCAGTTAATGTTCTTTGAAAATATTTTGGTTTACCTTTTAAAATTGAATTATTATTATGACTATTACTTAAATTATTATAATTATTATTATTATTTGCCTGAAAATTAAAATCAAATAATTTTACAGTTGAATTAATTACATCCTCATTTTCAATTGATAAATTACGAATTTTACTAATAGATTTTTTAACTTTATTAATAGATTTATTATTTTTTACTAACCAATTAGGTGATTCAGGTACAATCCAAATTGTTAAACAACTAATTGTTGATAAAATAATACTTTGAATTAAAGGATATTGAAATTGTGATAAATCAGAATCATAATAATTACTTGATGAATATAATAATGTTAATGCACCAGTTAAAATTCCAATAGTTGTAAATAATTGATTAAAACATGTAAATAATCCACGATATTTAATTGGTGAAATTTCACTAATATACATTGGACATGTAATAGTAATTAATCCAATGCAAATTCCAATTAATGATCTACCAATTAAAATTAATTCCCATTTATTCGATATTATAATAATCAAATTACCAATTATATTAATTATCATTGCAATAAAAATTGTAAATCTCATACCAATTATTGGTATAATTGAAACTGCAATTAACCCACTTACAAATCCACCTAATGATGAAATACTTATTATACTACCTTTTACAATAGGTGTAAATATTAATTTATTATTTTGATTTTTATTACCATATGTTGAAATAAATGAAGGTAAATCGACAATACCTCCAATAGTTCCAATATCATATCCAAATATTAATCCACCAAGTGCAATTAAAATTGAATAACATGTAATTGGTAAAAATGATTCAACATAATCATCTTCTTCATTATAATTAAACAAAATATTCTCATTATTGTTATGATTTTCCGTATTAATATTAATATTACAATTACTATTAATGTTATTACTACAGACATTATTTTCATGTTCATTAATGTCAACATCTTCAAGTTCTATGTCTTGATCTCTGTTATTAGTTTGACGGAGCCAAGAAATTGGTTCAGGAGCTACACTTTGTAACTGCATTTAAAACTATCTAATATTTCGAACTATCTATAAATTAATTTCAAAAAATATTTCTATTTGTTGAAAACTCTAATACCAACTAAAGTTGAAATAGGGAAGTTGACATCATTAAGTGTAAAACTATAAAATCCAACCCCTTTTTATTTATTCTACAGCGAGAATTAAAATGTACATTTTATAATACAATTATTGCAATTTACCGCAATTTAGTTTAATTAATATTATTAATTTTATCAATAAGGTATTTCAATATTAAATTATTTTTTTGTATTGTTTTAATAATAATACAATTTTTAAATTAAAACAATACGATTTAATTAATTGCTAAATGATATTTTATCAAATTACTATTATAGTAAATTTTAACTTTCGTTAACCAAGAATAAGTCGGTGGCTGGTATTTTTTTTAGCTTTTGCCACTTTCAGCTTATCAATAGGCTTGAACCGTTGGTGAGAGCGACTTTTTCCCATGGGATTTTTTCTATTTTTCATGGGTAATTAATTCCCTCTGTCCTTATCAATAACAGCTCTTTTTCGTAGTTATTTCTGGTATTTAAAACCAATATACAATATAATAGTTTGTTAGAAAGAACTTGGGATAAAAAACAGTTTAAAAAACTGAATTAATACCCTCAAGTAATATTTAATATGGAGACTATTAGGTACGATCTCAAAAAAAAAAAAATCAAGAAAATTATTGTTTCCCACGGGCAGTTCTGGAACTTTGAGGGCCGTAAAAGTAAAAAACTAGGAGCCAGCCCCCATGAAATTCAGGGGAGCCATCAAATTTCCTGATAAATTGAGGGTATTTCGAAAATATGCATATTCCCATCTCGCATGTTTTTTTTGAGGTCAACGATTTTGACCTTCCCGATTAGGCAATTTGATAGGATTAACCAGCCATCAAATTCCCACCTTCTCCGAATAACACCAAATTTTCCCTATAACAAACTTGAGCAATCTTTTCAATTTGTTTCGAATTGAACCTTTAACAACTCATATTATCAGAAAAATACGAGAATGTATAAATATGTTTTACAATCCTTTCCTTAATGTCTTTTAAAATATTTAAATCTGAACTATCAAAGTTTTTTTTGTTTGCATTTTCATTTAAATTTTCATCTTTTCTTTTTTTCCTAGAAAAAATAAATATAAACCAACTTTTACAGCATCATCAATATAATAATAACCAAAAACTCTGGAAAAATTTAATAATTTAGTTTACTAATTATTCATTAACTAACTCAATACATTCATTAAAAAATCCAACTTATCTACATTCTTTTGAAGATATTCTACCAACTATTTACACTCTTTTAAATAAACTAGTTCCAACTATTTACACTCTTTTTAAATAAATAAAAATATTAACGATAAAGAAAATATATATCACAATGAATTACTCATTTTATTTTACTCTTCTTACTTTATTAAATTACGGTTTGACAGCACCAATTCCAGTACCAATTGCTGAACCTGATGTCGTGATATATACTTATCATGCAACTACAACCGTTCCAGTTGCTGAAGTACTTATATCAGATGGCGTAACTTATACAATTCAATTAACAACTCTTGAAACTGAAGCTGAAACTTCAACAACATCACAAAGTGAAACCACATCAACTTTAGAAAATGTAGTTGCACAAGCTGCGGTTATCGCAACTACTTCTTCATCATCAACTATTGCAGCTCCAACAACTACCTCAGAGGCTGCTGCTGCTAATACTGATTGTTCAACCTCTGTTAGTGTTGACAGCAATGGTGTTGCTCATGTTATTTTAACAGTTGCACAAACTGTTGTTGTCAATGGTGCTGGTGAAGCAGTTACTACATATAATGGAGCAACTGAAAATACTTCCACTTCGGCTGAAACCACTCAAGATATTGCAACTACACCAACTACCTCTTCAACATCAGAGGCCGCCTATACAACATCTTCAACATCAGAAATTGTCGATACAACATCATCAATCTCAGAATCTCCTTACGTAACAACATGGGCAAATGGTGAAGTTTTCTATTCAACATTACCAACTACTTTAGTTAGTGCAATTAATGTTGCTCCAGTCGTTGCTTTTACAACAGTTACAGCAAATACTTTAACTTCAAGTGCAACAGGTTTATTAAGTTTAGTTACATCAAATGGTTCAGTTTTACTGGGAACATTAACTGAAGGTTTAACAAAGGATAAAAATGTTGCAAATACTATGGCTAATCCAGCAACTGTTGCTCTTACAAATTCTTTAGTTACAACAACTGCAATTCCATATTCAAGTTCAACATCAACAACTTCTACTTCAAGTTCAACTTCTACTACTTCTACATCAAGTACAACATCATCTTCTATTTCAGTTGATAATGTTGCTGTTCTTGGTGCTGCAACTACAAGTTCTAATGGTGCAGCTGTTGGTTTTGAACAAACTACATCTTCAACATCATCAATTGATTCAACAACAATTGAAACTACTTCTTCAACTTCAACAAGTTCAACAGAAGCTGCTGCAACTACAAGTTCATCTTCAGGTTATTTAACTAAAGTACCATATTCAATTGTTTATTCACCATATGAAGATGATGGTTCATGTAAAGATTATTCAACTGTTTTAAGTGATCTTGAATTAATTAAATCTAAAGGTATATCTGAATTAAGAATTTATGGTAATGATTGCAATTATATGACTACTGTTTTAAAAGTGTCAAAAGATATTGGATTAATGATTAATCAAGGTTTTTGGATTTCAAGTGCTGGTGCTGATTCAATTGATGATGCAGTTACTGATTTAATTACTTATGTTACATCAGGATCTGGTGGTTATGGTTGGGAAATTTTTTCATATTTTACAATTGGTAATGAAGCAATTATTAGTGATTACTGTACAGTTGATGAATTAATTTCAAAAATTTCAAGTGTTAAATCTCAATTACAAAATGCTGGTTATACAGGTAAAGTTACAACATCTGAACCACCTGTTTCATTTGAAAATAATCCATCTTTATGTACAGCATCAGAAATTGATTTCGTTGGTATTAATCCACACTCATATTTTGATGCTTCTGCTTCCGCCTCTGATGCTGGTACTTTCGTTTCAGGTCAAATTGATATTGTTAAAGGTGTTTGTGGTGATTTAGATATTGTTGTTACTGAAACAGGTTATCCAAATGCAGGTAATGTTAATGGTAATAATGTTCCAAGTGCTGAAAATCAACTTATTGCAGTTCAATCAATTTTAGATGTGGTTGGTACAGATGTTACAATCTTAACAACTTTTGAAGATTTATGGAAAAGTCCTGGTGAATACAATATTGAACAACATTTCGGTATAATACAAATTCTTGAATAGGTTCGTTATATATGATCCTTCAAGATTTGTTTCTTTAATTGTACATTAGGCTATTTATTTCTTACCACTATATCAAAAATACAATCACAAATAAAATTATAAAAGATGGAATAAAAAAATATGATCTTTATATTTTTATTTAATACTGTTATTTTTTTTTGAATTGATTTGATCCAGAAGAAATCAAAACGTTCTTTTTCTCTTATTTCTTTCGTTCTTTATTTTTTCCTTCCAATTATTTGTATATTAAATATAGGATTTATATATTATTAAAATTAATAAAATATTAGTAAACTAAAAAACTATTAAAAAATCAATTTATTATATTAAATTTTATGATTTGAATCGTTAATTAATTATACGTATAAATATATAAGTGTAGAAAAGATATAATTATGAAAATTTGTTTTATTATTAAAATTCCACAATTTTGTTCGGGAAGAATTCATCAATTAATTCACAATAGTAAGGTTTCAGTTCATCTTTATCATAATGAATATCAGATTTTGAATATAAATCATAAGGATTAAAAGCTTGAACACATTGTAACATTTCTTCATCTTTTTCATTCATTAAATATTTATAAGCACCTTCAGAATGCCAAGGGTAAAATGAGTGATATCTAATCATTGCTAAACCTTCTGGTGGTAAAGTTGTTTGTTCTTTTGCTAAATGATACATATATTCATCATGACCCCAACTTAACATTACATTATCAAGTCCACATTTATGTGAATAAATACCATATTTTGTACTATATAAAGGATTTTTAACATCTGGATTATCTTTAAAATAATCATAATAAATTATTTTTTTAGAAAATTTACAACCAACTGGGAAAGTATCACCAACGACATCCCATTGACCTTTTGAATCATAAAAATATAATAATTTACCTAAATCATGAATTAAACCAACTAATTGAAACCATCTTGGTTTATTATCTTTTCTTATTGCTTCAGCAGTTTGTAATGCATGATCTATTTGTGATAATTCTGTATCGGGATCAGATTCATCTAATAAGTTATTTAATTTAATTAATGCATCCCAAACTGTCATACGATCTCTTATCTTTGTCTTAAAATTAATCCTTGCTTGAATATTATAAGCAACCGTTTGATTTGTATGTTGTTCTTTATAAAATAATTTAACACGATCAAATGCTAATTCATATTGTCTATATTGTCTATTATTTGATGATTTTAATATTGCACAATTTGAATTATCCTTCCAATTTTGATTATCATTATTATTATCTTCATTTTTATTACTATCTTTATCTTTAATTTCATTCTCCAAAAGATTTTTCAATTCTAAATTTTTCACATGAACTTCAATTTCAAATTTACTATTTTCATCCATATGTCGAATCTTATGTTTAAGTAAATTTAATTCTTGTATATTATCATCTATTCTTTCTAATAATTTAGCCTTATCTATATTTTGGTATTTTTTTATATCAGTTGTTGAAGATTTATTAATCCTAGCATCTGGATTATCCTTTAAATGTACATCCCTCATACCTAATTAGTGTGGTATTCTGCTGTGAATATTATTAAATATAAGCAGTAAATGACCATAAAAGGTGAAGAATCTAGCAATATTCCATACATGAAAAAGCTTAAAGAATTAATCATAAGCTGAATTGATCACCCCCAAAAATGTGTTGATCGTCTGCCACAATAAAAAAATAAAAAAAAGAAAAAAAAAACCTAACCACGTGACACAACATCACTAACGTCATAGCACGACACCTTCACTTGTCGTGAATCTTTTCACATGCGCGGAAGCAAAAAAAAAAAAAAAAAAAAAAAAAAAAAAAAAAAAAAAAAAAAAAAAAGAAAGAAAAAAAAAAACGAACAAAAAAAAAACAAACAAACCAAACGAATTTTCAGCTAAGAAATAACGCTATAAATTTAAAGTGCCGCTTTCACATAGTAGTAATATAATACGCTTTATACGCTTTATACGCTTTATACGCTTTATACGCTTTATACGCTTTATACGCTGACACTCTCTTTGGCTATGGTTATTTATTTATTCTATTTATTTATCTATCCTACATTTATTTATTTTGGAACCCTTATATTGCAGTGATATTTTATAATCTACACACTGATTTTTTTTTTCCTATTCTATTTTTCTATTTTCCATTACATCACAATTCTTATAATCTTTCTGGTTATTGCTGGCAATATATTCATATCAGAATCAATTAAACTATCATACTGTCAATTTATTAATTCACAATCATGGGATCAAGTACTTCAGAAAATAGTAAAGAATCAATTAAAATAGAAAAATCATCAACTGATTCCAATTCAAATAATACTGATAGTAGTAATAAAAATGATAATAATAAAATTGAGAAATCACAAACAGTTGAAGATGAAAACACTGATAATAAAGATACTAAAGATTCAGATGATAGTAAACAACCTGTTGTTAATGAAAAAGAACGTAAGAAGCAAACATTCATTGTTCGTACAATTTGGACTTTAATTATGACAGTTATATTATTTGCAACTTTAACAGCAGGTCAATTCTGGACAATTGTTGCAGTTTTAATTATTCAAATAGCAGTTTTCAGAGAATGTATTAATATAACAACTCAAAGGGCAAAATTAGAAGAATTAAAATATACTCATCCAATTAATTGGTGGTTCTTAATAACAACAATTTTTTATCTTGATGGTAGAAATTTAATTAAATATTTTTTAACAAATTTTGTCGTATCTGATTATACAAGTGTAATTGCAATTAAATTAGTTATGCATCATAAATTTATATCTTATTGTATGTACGTTACTGGATTTGTCGGTTTCGTTGCATCTTTAAGAAAAGGTTATTTAAAATTTCAATTTGCTCAATTATGTATAACTCATATGACTTTACTTTTAGTTATTTTACAAGGTCATTGTATTGTAAATAATATATTACATGGTATGTTTTGGTTTATTATACCAGCTGGTTTAGTCGTTATAAATGATATATTTGCTTATTTATGTGGTATTACATTTGGTAAAACTCAATTGATTTCAATTTCTCCAAAGAAAACAGTTGAAGGTTTCGTAGGTGCTTGGATTTGTACAACTTTTTCTTCAATTTTATTAACTTATATCTTTTCTAATATGAATTATTTTATTTGCCCAGTTTTTGATAATATTTATACTAGTTTCTTCTCAATTGTTGAATGTGATCCAAATTCAGTTTTCATCCCTCAAATTTATGCATTACCAAATTTCTTAATTGATATTTTACATAAAGAATATATTCAAGTTAAACCAATTTATTTTCATACAATTATAATTTCAATGTTTGCCTCTTTAATTGCACCATTTGGTGGTTTCTTTGCATCAGGTTTAAAAAGAGCTTTTAAAATTAAAGATTTCGGTCATACAATTCCAGGTCATGGTGGTATTACAGATAGAATGGATTGTCAATTCTTAATGGGTTCATTTTCTTATTTATATTATGAAACTTTCATTTCAACTCATAATGTTAACGTTGGTAATATCTTACAATCAATTATTGTTAATTTAGAACCTCAAGATATAATCGTTTTAATTCAAAGTTTAGTAACTTACTTATTTAAAATCGGTGTCCTTGATAATGAACAATCTGAAAAAATTATTAACGCATTATCAAATTAACTAATTACTTAATTTATATATTTGATTATCGATTCTTCTCCCTCTTCTTCTTATTATTACAATATATATTTATATTTACTAATTATTTGTTCTTATGTAAATTAAATATATCATCATCATGTATAAAAAAAATCGAACATTAGAAAAAAAAAATAATTCTTAGCGTAAATAGAAAAAAAAATAGATTTTGAAGGGCAGGTGGTGGTGGCTCTGCTCAATTTAGGTATTATTTGTCTATTTTTAAACTTTTATATTATTTTCTTGTTAAAATCTCTTTTTTGTTTGCTGTTCTTATCAACAAATGACCACAGAAGTAGACTATTATTCTGAAGATATCCCCGTTTGTGAGGATGAACCAGAAATATTAGAATCTCTCCCAACAAATTGTATCAGTAATGACACGAAAACATATGATGATATCTCAAATCCTGATATTATAACTGATAATACACCAATTGATAAAATAAAACTAATTAATTCAGATTTTGAATCTAAACTTAAAGATAAAATCCTTTTTAGTTCTAATAATTTTAATTTCAATAATAATTCTCAGATATCCATAGAATCTGCAAAGAGAAATAAATTATTAAAATTTACATTATTAGAGAATGAATTAAGATCATTAATGGTAGAAATTGAAAATGATAATGAAATATTAAATTCAAATTTAAAAAATAAAATTGACTCCTTGGTTAGTGATGTTGATGATTTTAAATCAAAGAATAAAAATGATTTTATTGATTATTGGAATACAAAACTTGATAATTTAAATTTTGAAACTACAAATGAAAATATAACTATAACTGATAAGGACAAATCAAATATGAACTTAAATTCAAATTCCGAATTTTTGAACTTTGAATCTAGAATCTCAAATTTAGAAAATAAAATTAGTATAGATTCTTTAGATTCAAATACACCTTCAATTCAAAGTTCAATTGATGATTTATATACTAGAGTTAATCTATTATTAGATAATAATGATAATATTAAATCAATTGAAGGTGAAATTTCAAAACTAATTGAGAATTGTGAAAAATACATAAAAGATTCAAAGCGAATACGAGATAAATATGAAATAATACCATTAACTGATAGAAAATTGAATATTTTGTATGATAAAATTAAAAATTTACCAGATTTCAACTCCTTAATAGATAAGATTATGATGCGATTTAGATCATTAAACAATTTAATCATTGAAACTTCAAATACGGTTAATTTTATGAATGGATTAAAATCTGAATTGTTAAATATTGATAATAAGTTAAATGATTGGGATACAAAATTAAATAAACTAGAATCAAATTTTAATAAAGATAATGAATTTTTCAAAACTACTTCAAATAAATTGTTATTAGAAAGAAAACCTTAATTACTTACTATATAAATTATAACGATAATTTGCCTTTTATAAATCATTTAGTAAAAATTGATACAACATCTTGATCATGAACTTTATGATTTAAACCACATTTTTGTGGTGCATTTCCAAATTTTGATGATGATCCCCAAACTAATGCATATTTAAATTGATCTTTAAAATCTCTATGAATTGAATTACAGACATCTTCAATTGATGAATCGTGTCTAACAACCATAGGCTCCTTAAAATCAGGTGATGCACCTCTTCTTTTAGTATATAATCTTAATAAATCTAATCTATACCATATTTCATCAACGACATCTTGAATACCTAAACTTAATTCACATGACATGACTACTGTATTTGGTTCTCTCGCAATTCGATCAACTTCTTCTAATGAAACTGAATCAATCTTATTATAAACATATAAACATGGAGTATAAACAACATGTTGTTCATTTATAACATCAATTAAATCATCAACTGTTATATTTTCATCCCTTACCATAACATCGGCATTATGAATTTTATAATCTTTAAGAATTGATGTAACTAATTTTTCATCAATAAATTTTGGTGGTGATAAACAATTTAATTTGATACCACCAGTTTTTTTTATTTTAATATTCATGTTTGGTTTTTCTTTGTTTAATCTAATACCAATAGCTTCTAATTCTTTCTCTAAATGTTCACGTTGTTGATGAGATTTCGTTGCATCTAAAATGATTAAAATTAAATCAGCAGTTTTCGCAGTTGCAACAACTTGTCTACCTCTACCTCTACCTTCACTTGCACCTCTAATAATACCTGGTAAATCAACAATTTGAATCTCCGCCCCTTCATATTCAAGAACACCAGGAACTGATGTAAGTGTTGTGAATTCATATGCTGCAGCTTCAGATTTAGTCTTAGTAACTTGTGATAAAAATGATGATTTACCAACAGATGGATATCCAATAAGACAAACACGAGCATCACCACTTTTTTGAACTTCAAACCCTTGACCTTTACTCCCTCCACTTCCACTTTCAGGTTCAAGTAACATTCTTCTATATTTGGCTAATTTACCCTTCAAAAGACCTAAATGGTATTCTGTGGCCTTATTCTTTTGGGTACGTGCCATTTCATCTTGAATTTCTTTGATTTTTCCAACAATATCAACCATGTTTGTTCCTAGATATTATTAATACTTTTGTATGGAAATTGTATATTAAACGTAAACTAAAATATCCTTAGATGTCTTCAACATCAATTGAACAATTTGTGCTGGGTGAAAAAATGTGTTGATAAATTTATATCCTCACACTAATTTCTTTTCAAAATTTTCATGCTATATATAAAAATTATACAATATTATGTTATATATACACACTTTATATAATTTTTTTAAAATGAAGATTACTTTTACAACTTCAGACTTCCCATTTTTTTATTCAAGGTGGCCATTTGATTAGATTTATTATTCATATAATTTTCATCTGATAAATACAGCCTTAGTCTTTCATCCTTTACATCAAGAAGAGAGATCTGATCGTTAGCTTGTAATGTACAGAGACGTATCAGATATTCTAATAATGATAAAGGTGACCCTTCACCAATATGAAGTGAGCTGATATTAGGTTTATCAGTAGATCTATCTTTGTTACTACTTTTTTCTTCTTCTACCGCATCATCCTCTTCATCACTTTCTTCGTCACTTTCATCTTGACTAGTTTCATAATCTCCAATAGCAATCCATTCAAATGCAACCTCTGTATCTTCAATTTCATCAACTCCATCAACTGTTTCTTTATCCAATTTATCTGTAGTAATCTTTTTTGTTTTTAAAACTAACACTGGGGTTGATCTATCTTCAAGTTTTAGAAGTCTCCCTGATGCACTAAAAAATAATTTATTAATTTGTCTTATATCATAAACTTTATATCCAGGTTTTTCATCTCTTTCATGATATCGTTCGTCATCAAAATCTTCAGTAATTCTCAATTCATAGCAATATTCTAATAATTTGTTTGGTATTCTAACAATCTGGAATTTGCAGCGTGCATATTTTTCTTTCCAAATGATTTTATGTTCACTGTTTTGATTATAAAAGATATTGTAAAAAGTCAATGAAAATTCAGGACCAACGACTACTTCGTTATTATTATTGAGACTTAAAAATTCATCATTTGATTTACAAACTAAAGTAGTTGAATTTAATAACCTACCAGGTGATACATAATCTTGAAAATTATTGATCGTTGATGTACCATATGTTGTTAATACTAAATTTAAAGTTGGTATGATATTGTCTATTTTTTCAACCAAGTCATCAATTGTTTTCTCTAAAATTTTGAGTAGTTCTAAACTTAATTTTTTATTATTTAAATCAGAAGTTAGAATTGCAATATCTTTAACAAATTCATCAATATCTTCTTTTAGATAATCCGCTAATTTTAGCACATTATTTAGATTGGAATTGCCTCTGGCAGAAATCAATCTAATTACTTCAATCGAATACGTAACTATTTCAATTTTGTTTTCTAACTGACTTTTCTTTCTATCAATTTGTTTCTTTTGTTTTTCTGGAATATGTTCCATCAATGTTGAAACGGATTTAATCACATAAGAGGAGGCAACTTGTACTCCAGATCGAACAGCAAATGTGACTAGCGTACTTCCTGCTTTGGATAATAATTGATCCATCTTTGGTATTAATATTTCTCTCTGAAACTAATAGCCAAGTTTAATTGCAATATTCAATGTATGTAGAAAAGAAATAGGTTTAATAGGAAGAGATCATTAAAGTTTGTGGTGCGGAGTTTATTAATGTCCATAATAATGTAGTTATTATATTGACGAATTACCGAATTTAGTAATTATTTATAGTTGTTTCAATTATACACAAATAGTTTTACACTTTTACAAAAATAATTATTCAACAAATCATTCAACATTATCGATCTTTCTTTTCTTATTAGCAGATGGATCTCTTTTGCCCTTCCATTTGGAGTTGATCTCATCAGCCGTTTCTAAACGATTTCTTTTGCTGTATTTGATGTATGAATTCATAGATTGACCTATACCATCACCTAAATTAACATAAATTTTACTAGATTTTTCATCATTTTTTTCCTCTGTAAATGATCTCATGAAATCGGATATTATAGATTTTATTTTATAATCATTCCATAACCCGTCAACGACTTTGTTGACATTATAGTTTCTTTTCGGACCAGTACTCCATTTTATTATTTTGGAATCAAATCCACAATCATATAATACTAACGGAATATCATGAGCCATTTTATAAACTGGTCTGGAAGCATATTTTTCTGTATCTAACAATTCTTTAATGATGGTTGGATCTTCGTGCCTTTGAGCAACAGTTAATAAAACTGCAATCATACATCTAACTTGGTGCCATAAAAATGCCGTTCCTTTCAAATTGAAAACATAAAAGTTATCATTACCTGGAATTTTATCAATTTGTGACATTAAAATTGTTCTTTTGAAATTATAGATCTGCTTTGAAGCATCAATTTTACAAAAATTTCTAAAATCATTTTCCCCCAAAAAATATTTTGCTGCTTCATTCATAGCACTTATATCTAAATCATTACCATTGAAAATATACTTGTAATGTCTATATGTACAATCAAATCTTGCATCAAAAGTTTCAGGAGGTCTTAAACAAATACTATGTATGCGTATATCATCAGGTAGTGAATGATTTATAGTTTTAATATAATCAATTTCATTTTCATCATTTTCAGGATTCTTAAGTTCTTCTTTTGACAATTTAGATCGAACAATTAATGAAATTACTTGATTCATTGCGCTCACACCTTTATCGGTTCTACCGCATCGACTGAACTCACAGTCATTTTGATCTAATGATCCTATAAGTTTCACTTTATATAATGCCTCCATTATTTTTTCTTCAACTGTAGGGAGTTCCGTTTTCTCTCCTTGTAATGCTAAACCCTGGTAATTCCATCCTAAATATGAAAATCGAAGTGCAATTTTTCTTTTGGTATATTTTGAAAAATCAAATGTTTTTTTCTTCTTTTGTTTGGTAATTTTCAAATTTTCAGCTGCTTTTGTTTCTTCGGGTAGATCTTTCTTTTTTTTATCATCAGATAATATGAGATCTCTTCCCTCTAATTGATAAATTTTATTCAATAATTGTTTTTTTGACCAGTTAGTATAATCTACTAATTCTTCGCATTTTGTTTTTTCTGTTGACATATTTCTAAATTGAACAGAAGATAATATTTTGTTTACTCGTTTAATCGAGTTCCAAATTTGCATGTTTTCGCCAGCTATTAACCGAAAAGCAGGGCACAAAAAAATGTCAAAACCGTAGATTTATAACTTTTCAACGGTATTGTTAATTTTTCTTTAACTCTCAGATTTTTCACTATAATTTTTTCCTTTTGGTGCACAGAAGGACTTCCCAAAAGGGAAATTTATTGGATTTATGAAAAAAAAATCTTTGCAAATGAAAAAAAAAGTATCTCTTTCTACAACAGCAATAGTAATCATCTATTACTATCAACTTTGGAGATATCTTGACTTATAAGTATCTCTAATTTCATAAAATATGAAGGCGGAAAAAACATCAGTTGCATGGGATTCGTTACCTTATCAAATAACACCATGGATTGTCGATGCAATGGTATCATTAGGATTTACATCAATGACACCAGTTCAAGCTTCTACAATTCCACTTTTGTCCCAACATAAGGATGTTGTAGCTGAAGCAGTTACTGGTTCTGGTAAAACATTAGCATTTGTTATACCCGTTTTGGAAAAAGTGTTAAAAGCTATGAAAGATTCCGAATTTAAAAAAGGTTATTTCGGTGCAATTATAATATCACCAACTAGAGAACTTGCAGATCAAATAGACACAGTAATACAATCTATTCTTGAATTACAACCAGAAGATCAACCAAAAGTAAAATCGCAATTATTAGTTGGATCAATCCAAAGTGTTAGAGAAGATATCAGTTCATTTTTAATCAACAAACCACAGATTCTAATTGGTACTCCTGGAAGAGTTTTGGATTTTCTCTCAAGTAAATCTGTAAGACCAAGTAAATGTGAAATTTTAATATTGGATGAAGCAGATAAATTACTTGATGTTGGTTTCTTAAATGATACTCAATCTATTGTAAGATTGTTACCTCATCAAAGAAGAACAGGTTTGTTTTCTGCAACAATATCAGGAGCTGGTAATGATATTTTCAAAACAGGTATGACAAATCCAGTCAAAATTACAGTTAAATCGTCGTCAGTAACTACCAATTCAGCACCAGAGAAATTAAATTTATCATACATGATAGTGAATCCAGAGTTTAAATTAAAACTTTTACTTGAAATGATTTTAAAATATAGATATAAAAAAGTTATTGTATATTTCCCCACAAACTTTGCGGTCACCCACTTTTACTCATTATTTAATAATATAATATTTAATTTTAAAGGGATTGATCAAACTGAAATTCAATTACATTCATTACATGGTAAATTAGATGCAAAACCAAGATTAAAGACCTTAAGTAAATTTGCAGAGTCTTATGCATCCAAATCGGTTTTATTCACTACAGATGTTTCTGCCAGAGGTCTAGATATACCCGATGTTGATTTGGTTATTCAACTTGATCCACCAACTGAGCCAGATGTATTCTTACATAGATGTGGTAGAACTGGTAGAGCGAATAATATAGGAACTGCGATTACAATGTTAAATGAAGGCAGAGAAGAAGATTATGTTAATTTCTTAGAAGTGAAAAACATTATACTTAAATTAATTGACACTCCCAAACTTTCTAAGGAAGATGAAGAATCATATGATAAAGAAATGAGAAATTGGTTATTACGGGATAAAAGCCGTTATGACCATGCAGTAAGATGTTATGTTGCCTATGTAAGATACTACTCCAAGCATGTTGCCTCTTCAATTTTTAGACTCTCTGAATTAAATTATTTGAAACTTGCTAAATTACATGGTCTTGTAAGATTTCCAAAAATGCCTGAAAATAAATATATAAAACCGTTCCCTGAAGATGGTTGGTTTGATACGTCTATTAATTTCGATACATATTCTTACAACGATAGTTCTAAAGAAGAGGCCAGATTGACGGAATTAAAAACTGAGAAGAGGAAAAGGGAAAGAAAGGAAAAAGCTTTGCTTAAAAAAGAGTTAAAAGAGAAAAATTCGTCATGGAGTAAAAAAGTCGATGGAAAAGAATCAAAACAAGAAAGAAGAGAAAAAATTTTGAAGAGAAGAGAGGCTGTCGAGGCTGAAATGAAAAGACAAAGGGAAGAGCAAGATGATGATGATTCAGAAGTTGAAGTTGATTGGAAAGATTTAGTGAGAGCAAATAAGAAAAAGAAAAACGCTAATGTACAAGACAATGGAGGATTTTTTGATGATTTATAAATAAATTAATAATATATAGATTTTTATATGATATCAATTATTGCAGTACTTCATCTAATGTAATATTTTTATCGATAGTAAGTGCTTCTTTCCAAAACTTAGATAAATGTCGAGTACCAGAATCACAAGCAATCATAACTAATTTTGAACCTGGTTTTGCATTTTGTGCAATTTTAACAGTTGCAACAGCATTAATGCATGTACTTGAACCAACGAATAAACCATCATTTGAAATTAAAAATCTGGCCATTTTTATAGCTTGTTCATCTGTTACCCTAACGGAATCATCGATGCAATGCTCACCTTGCAGAAAATTATGAGTAACTCTATTAAGTCCTACACCTTCGATTAATGTATCGACTTGATGTCTTCTTCTAGTACCTTCCTTTTCAACATTATCATACATAACACCATATTTAACACGATTGAACATACCTGAACCTTGAGGATCTGCTAAAACAACCTTAATTTTATTTGAAACAGATTTAAGAAATCTAGAACATCCAGCAATCGTACCACCTGTACCAGAACCAGTTATAAAATAATCTAAATCATGATCCATTTGTTCCCAGATTTCAGGTCCTGTGGTTGCATAATGAGCTCTCCAATTATTATCATTCTCAAATTGATTTGCAAATACACCATTTGAATCTGTTGATTTATCATTTTGTAAAGTTAAAGCTCCTTTTCTGGCAGCATTAACATATTGATTTGGATCAACAATTGAAGCTGGTTTAACTTTCTCAATTTCTGCGCCATAACTTTCTAATAATTGTAATTTTTCATTTGAGGTATCATCTGGTAAACAAATATGAGCGGTATAACCTAATGCATTACATAACATAGCAAATGATATACCTGTTGAACCAGAAGTACCTTCAAATAAGACATCACCTCTACCAGGAACCAATTCTCCAGTTTCTTCAAAATGTCTAATGACAGATAATGCAACTCTATCTTTTGCAGATCCACCTGGGTTTGCTAATTCCAATTTGGCATATATTTCACAACCCGTTTTTTCAGATAATGAATTAATTTTAACCATTGGAGTATTACCTATTAAGTCTGCAACATTTTTCTTTCTTTTTGGTATATCATGATTTTGATTCGACACTATTTTATATGTTAAATATGAACTACTTGCAACCAATGCCAGTATATAGAATATTGATTTTGCTGACATGATGAGAAAGTTATTATCAAAATCAGTACAAATTACTGTCAAATGATTGACTTGAGTATGGAAATTTCATGGTAGAATTTTTCATTTTATTAATAAAAATGAAATGACAATAAAAGTAAAAATAAAAATAGAAATAAAATTTAAAGAAAATGATTATACGAGACCGATACGAGCGAATTCTTGTTACTAAGTAATATTTTCATGTCTTCGGGGTTGTTGAAAGAAATCAACAGGAAAAACTTTTTAATCATTTTATTAAAAGTTTCATGTGTTTTTATATCTTAGATTAATTCGTAATTAAAGATACAAACAATGGATCTCGTTGAATCTGTTTACAAAGGTATTTTGCAAAATGATATTATTGTAATGTTTAGAGCATTTACAAATCAATATATATTAAGTCCTCTTGCTAAAACTGAATTTACATCACATTTAATTGAAAGTAGTTCTTCAAGATTTATTACGGCATTGTTAATATATGGCGGTATGTTGTTAGCTATATATGAAAGTATTTTACATTTCGGCGTTGCAATGAACTGGTGGAATAACCCTGCTGATGAAGTTTTCAAGGAAATTCCTGTTCATTGTGCACACGTTTATATATCAATTAATCTGCTCAAAGAAGATGACGATGATGAAAATGAAGAAGAAAGTGATAATAAAAAGAAACCAGAGTATTTATTGAAATATCCTATAGTGTACCATTTTGAGTTTAGTCCTGAAGAATATGCACATGAAGAGTACGGAACTGATTTGAAATTTATCACAGGTAAGGTTTATAAGTGGTTTTTAACTTCTGAAGTTTATCATCATCATAAACAAAATATTGGGGAGATATCGACAAATAATTTAAGTTTTTATAATAAGAAGGGTAAATTATTGAAGGGTGACGATGAATATCTCTGTGATTTAGGGGTTGACACCGGTGATACTATATATTGTGTGATACGTTATTAGGTATTGACATATATACAAAAAGCTTTATTAAAAATTTATTTTCTTTCTCTGTAATTTTTATAAATTTGACGTTCAGGATCACGATCTCTGGATTTATCATCATATTTCTCACTATAATGATTATCTCTGTATTCATTTCTGTATGAATTTCTATTTTCGCCTCTATAATCATGTCTACTTTCATGTCTATGTTCATGTCTATGTTCATGTCTATGTTCATGTCTATGTTCATGTCTATCATGACTGCGTTCTTGTCTCCGTTCATGGCTGCTCTCACGTTTAGATTCCGTTCTATATTCATTCTTATATTTATGGTTTCTTTCAGACTCTCTTTTCTTATAACTCTCTATTTTTTTCTGTTTTTCTAATAATTCTTTTCTTTTAAGTTGCTGTAATTTAACTGTATATAAAGGATCTGATTTTGATAATTTTTCAGAATCTTCTATAGCTGTATCTTTTTTTATTTCTGTGTCTTTGTTTAATATCTTATCTAACCGTGAAACTTTTAAATTTAAATTTTTATCTGAAACAGAATCATCGATTTTTTTTCTACCCAATAGGATATCATCATTTAATTTTGAATTTTGATCAGTATCTAAAGATGATATTTCTGATCTATACATCCAACTCGTTTTACTATATTTTTCCTTTTCTTTATCTTTTTTAGTATCAGTATCATTAATTAAGGATAAAAGTTCATCTTTTTCATTAATTTCATTTAATTTTTGGTTATGAAGTTGATTTTTTTTATATTGATCTAGAATTTCACGTTCTTTTTTCCAAACTTTCTCCCTATTTTTAAACAATTTTGGATTCCATGACTTTTTCAAATTTAAATCAGACGGTGCCATTACTTATCGAGTTGGTTTTATTAAAAAATAAAAACATTTCTTTCTGTAAAAAAAAGAAGAGAAAGATAACTATTAACTACAGGAAAAAAAAAGATAAAAAAGTTTACTTTTACCGTGCGCCTGAATATTTAATTTAATTCATGATAATAAATTTAAAGAGTATTATGAAAGATTAAAGGCAAAATACTTTTCTTAAAGTCTTTAAGAATTTAGTAACTACTGTTGGACACTTGACTTGTTACATCTTGAGCTTAAAATGCTTGTATAAAAGAAGAAAGTATATAAAATTTGAATTATTAAAATTATTAGAATTGTTGAAATATATAATGAACTATAAGTTATATAAAATAAACCTATATTAATGGAACGAATTTGTAATTTGTTTATCAAATAAGCAATATAGAATAAATCATTAAAATAATTTTCATATCTATATGATTGAAAGTGCTATAAAAGGATGATAATTACAATACATCAAGAATCTAGTGATATTTAATAGATACATATTAAACATTACTGATTCAACAATGTATATATGTAAAAAGAGAAGAAAGATAATATAATAAATTTCCTTTCTTTCCTTGATTTAAAAACCATGGATTTTAATATTTTTCTTTTTCAAACCTAAAGTTTGAACCATAAATTCCATAATTTTTAAACGTTGATCACCTTGTAATTGAATAACTTCACCTAATTCATCATCTTTGACGATATTACCATTACAGGCAAATTCTTTTTTAATAACTTTTAAGATTTTTTTTGAATCATATTCAGCTGGTAAACCTTGAACTGTTGTTAAAGTTTTTCTACCGTTTCTTTGTTGAATACGGATATGAATGTAATTAGTTAATTCAGTTTCATCATCACCAGTGTCGGCGAAAGGGTCTATAATATAATAATAATAATAGATGGAATTTATTTGTTAGTATAAATGTTGAAAATTTTGAATATCAATCACGAAACCGTAATGATAATAATGATAATAATGATAAATAATAAAAACTAGTGACATCAACATACCAAAGGATTTAAGGTTTTCGATATTACTCATAAAATGTAAAAGCTAGATGTAAAAACAGAAGACGTATAAGTGGATACAAAACCTTTGTTATTGGAGGATGCCAAACGATTGTAAACTAATGAAGAGGTATATAGCACAAACGACACAAACTCAAATCCTAACATGACGTTTTCAGTGGATTCAAAAAAAAATAAACTAATTTTTCTGTTTTTTTTCTTCATTTTTGTTGTTTTTTCTTTTTCGCCCACAAAAAAAAGAAAAAAAAGAAAAAAAAGAAAAAAAAGAAAAAAAAGAAAAAAAGGAAAAAATAAAAAATAAATAAAATACCACCGTCGATCGACGCAGGCTGCGAAGTGTGTGTTGATGATGCACAATTACTTAATCACACAATATAATAATATAATAATATAATAATATAATAATATAATAATATAATAATAAAAAATTAAAATAAAAATAGCTCTCAATTAAGAAAGGGCAACTTCAGCGCGCTCCATTTCTCGCTCACATAACACAATTTGCAATTTACAATGCTCAGCTTGCAATTTATAATTAGCTAATTTCTGTGAGGTAATTAATATTGATTAGGATTGAGATACATATAGGATATATAGGATATATATCACTTAGTTGAATGGTTCTTTCATTTCTTTATCTCTTTATTACCCACACAAAACCCATTGACAGTCTATAGTAAACACAATCTCCCATTAAGATGTTTAGTAGCTCACGTCATAAGGCAGATATTCAAACAAGTATTAAAAAGGCATGTACAGTTGAAGAGACAGCTCCTAAAAGAAAACATGTTAGAGCTTGTATAGTTTATACTTGGGATCATAAAAGTTCAAAAGAATTTTGGGAAACTCTTAAAATTATGCCATTAAAAGATAATGATGTTCAATTATTTAAAGCATTGATTTTAATTCATAAAGTTTTACAAGAAGGTCATCCATCATGTTTAATTGGTGGTTTTAAAAATATGAATTGGATTTCAAATTTAGATACTTTACGTACAATGGATAGAAGATTTCAAATTTTAATACCTGAATATGTTAATTACCTTTTACAAAAATTAAGATTTCATCATAATCATAGAGGTTTTAATGGTACTTTTGAATATGAAGAATATATATCTTTAAGAACTGTTTCTGATCCAAATGAAGGTTATGATGCAATCTTAGATTTATTATCTTTACAAGATTCATTAGATTCATTTGGTAGAGATATATTTAAAACAATTAGAAAAGATCATTCAGAATGTATTATTAGTGCATTAGTTCCAATAGTTGCAGAAACTTATGGTATTTATAAATTTTTAATTTCAATGTTAAGAGCAATGTATAAAACTTCAGATTCTCCAGATGTTTTAGAACCTTTAAAATCAAAATTTATTAATCAACATGAACGTTTATATGATTTTTATGCTCAATGTTCAACAATTAAATATTTAGCAACTTTAATTACAATTCCAAAATTACCTTATGATGCACCATCTTTAATTATTGATGATGATACTGATGTTCAACCAGATTTACCACCTTTAAAAGAACAAAAAACTGCTGCAACGACTTATTCAACTCCACCTAATTCAAATGATTTTGATGAACCTTTACCACAACAACAACAACCAATTACAACTCAACCAACAGGTGTTGTTACAAATGCATTTATTCAACAACAACAAGCTTATGAATTACAACAACAACAATTAGAACAACAACGTCAAGCAGCTCTTCAACAACAACAACAACAATTAGCTCAACAACAACAATATTGGGAAGAACAACAAAGAAAACAAGCTGAAGCTCAACAATTAGCTCAACAACAATTATTAATTGATCAAGCTCAAAGACAAGCTCAAGGTAAAGTTGCAGAATTAGAAAGAGATATATTAGCTTTAAAAGGTCAATATGATAATGATCAATTAATGCTTCAAAGTTATGATCAAAAAGTTCAAGCATTAGAAAATGAATTATCAACAACAACTCAAACTGCTCAACAACAATTAGCTTCAAAAGATGAACAATTAAATTATTTACAAGAACAAGTTGATTATTGGAAAAATAAATATGAATCATTAGCAAAATTATATTCACAACTTAGAACTGAACATTTAAATTTATTATCAAAATCTAAAAAAGTTCAACAAAAAGCTGCATCAGCTCAAGAAGCAATTGAAAAACGTGAAAAATTAGAAAGAGATATGAAAGCTAAAAATATTGAATTAGCAGATTTAATTAAAGAAAGAGATAGAGCTAAATTAGAATTAGAAAGATTTAAATCAGGTACTAAAACTGATATTCAAAGTTTACAATTAGAAAAAGATGATTTAGAAAGAAAATTAGCAACTCTTGATAGAGCACAATCTGCTAATTTAACTGCAATATTTAATCAACATAATAAAGAAATTCAAGATTTACAAGATAAATTAAAAAATACAACTTTAAATGCACCAACAGATTCAAAATTAAAAGATTTAGAGGATAAGTTACAAGAAAAAGATATGGAAATTGAAATGATGCAACAAACAATGGATGAAACAATTAAAGATTTAGTAAATCAACAAAAATTAAAAGAAAATTCAAATGATAAACAATTAAATGATTTAAAAGATAATGGTATTAAAAAAATTATTGATTTAATTGATGCAATTTTAAAATCAGGTATTAAAAGAATTCAAGATTCAATTTTTGAATTAGATTCTCCAATGCAAGCTGGTAATTTAAATACATCACCAGAATATTTATCTTCATTAATTGAAAAATCATCTGGTTTATCAACAGATTTTGCTTCAAGTTTTAATTCATTTTTAGTTGATGGTATTAATGGTGATGCAGCAACTGTTATTGATAGTGTTACAAATTTTACAACTTCAATTGGTGATATTTTATTAGATACTAAAGGTTTAACTAGATTAACAAAATCAGATGATTTCCAAGATGATTTAATTGATACTGCAAGAGATGTTGCAGAAATTTCAGAAGTTTATTTAGAAGCTTTATTTCATAAAAATCTTGATCCATTAAGTATAGATGATAAAACTGATGCTGTTATTAATGGTAATATTGATGTTCAAGAAATTTTACAAACTTTAAATCAATTAGTTGAATCATTAAAAACACCATCATCAAAAATTGATTTAAGTAAAGTTAATGGTGAATTAAGTGATATTGTTGATAAAGAAATGTCAAATGCTTCAAGAGTAATTGATGAAGCTTCAACTCATTTAATTTCATTATTAAATCAACCATTCGATCCTTCAATGTCATCAATTGATATTGAAGTTAATAAATCAATTTTAGCTTCTGCATCTGCAATTATAACTGCAATTAAATATTTAATTCAAGCTTCAATTGAAGCTCAACAAGAAATTGTTAATAATGGTAGAGGTTCAAATTCAAGAACTTCATTTTATAAGAAAAATAATAAATGGACTGAAGGTTTAATTTCCGCATCAAAAGCAATTGCTTATACAACAAATACTTTGATTAGAATTGCAGATGGTGTTTTACAAAATAAACATACTAATGAAGAATTAATTGTCGCATCAAGAGAAGTCGCTGCTTCTACAGCTCAATTAGTTTCAGCTGCTAGAGTTAAATCTCAATATATGTCGAAAACTCAAGATAAATTAGAGGATGCTTCAAAGAAAGTTAATGTTGCTTGTAAACAATTAGTTAACCAAGTTAGTCAACTTATTTCAAATAAAAATGAATTAGATGAAATAGATTATAGTAAATTATCTATTCATGAAAACAAAACCGCTGAAATGGAACAACAAGTTGAAATTTTAAAACTTGAAAATGCTTTGAATTCAGCTAGAAAGAGATTAGGTGAAATTAGAAAATTCAGCTACAGAGACGATGACAGTGATGAGGAATAATTTTTATAATATCTATTATATGAAAATTTTAAAATTCGATGTTAATATTAATGCAATTGAAACTGTAGCGATGCATACTCATTTCAAGTAAATAATATGCATACTATATATAAAGATATAAAAGTTTTATTTATAAAAATGCGTAAGAAGCTTTGGTTTATTTCCTCCTCTTACTTCTTGCCCTCTTGTTCCTAAACCATATTCTTACCTGGTATGGTGTTAAATTACATTTGGTTGCAATGAATTTCCTTTCTGCACTATTTGGTGAGTTCTTTGCTAAATAAACGGCTTCTAATAAACTTTTTTTTTCCTTAGTAATTCTTTCCTTTCTGCTGTCAAAAATATTTCCGTTATTGAATTGTGGTGGGGTACTGTTATTTACCTTTGGTGAGTCCTGCAGCGATTTAAAATCTTCGTTGAATTGTAAATACCTGGATTCTATGAAATCTGGTTCATTACAAAGTTGTGAGTGATTAAAATTCATAGTCTCACTTGAAACATTCTCCGATATTGAAGACGTTGTTAAGGAAGCAAAATCAAAATCAAAATCACATAAATCAAATGATAATGACTCATCTGGAATTAAAGTATCCCCTGACAACGTGGAACCCTCTAAATTGTCATGTAAATTCGTGAAGTCAGAAGAAAATTCACAATCAGATCGACGGCCCAAACAACTAATCAAAAATTCCTTGTATTGGTTGAACAATTGATTGATAGAATCCATGGACAATTGATTTTCCAATAAAATATTTGCCTCCTGTTCAAAACTGATTTGACATTCATTTATGAGTTTTTTGAATTTTGTATCACTGAAAACTGCTATTTCTTCTGTTTCACTTAAAAGGCGATGATTGATTACTTTCGGAGGTTTTCTAATTTCTTGTCTGTATTCGCTTGTTAAGTTACATATACTCAGTAAAGGCAGAATAGTCGACTCAACGTTTGATTCAATGGATGCTAATGTAATATCGTCGGTCATAATTGTGGCATGGTGGTTGTTTTCAACAATAGATCTTTAATATAAGTTAATTCCTAAGAAATGGGGATATAACAAAGAATATATACAAATTGGTAATTGCGAAAAGATAATTGTTTACCGATTAAAAAATATTTGTTAGCATCGCCTTGTTTCAGATCTATTCGATTAATCTCACAAATTGAGATTATTATTATACTTAATAGAAAATTTATCTTAAATTTATGCAAAATCTTTGAGATTAAAGTTTGGCCAAAAATATAACTTTCTTTTTCTGATGTGTATAAATTTAAAAAAAATTCTACATACAATACATACTTAATATTGTGAAATATAGTATTGTTGATACTATTTTAGATTTTCGTCGGAATGTACACTTTTAGAATTTATGATCCAGAGATACCTGAAAAAAAGCAAAAAGCTGTGACACAACATAAAGCACTAGAGTTCACTGATATAGTCAAGTCTGAAGATGCATTTAGTAAAGTTAAGGTAACAAAAATTAAAAAATCAAAGGTTGAACTAGTTAAAAGAAAACCCAGAAATATATTTATGATATTTCGTTGTTTGGCAAAACAATTAATTCTCCAAGAAGTACCTTATGATTCATTTGCAAGTGTATCTAGAATTTCTTCAATAGTAAGTAGTCTTTCTTTTTTTTCTATTATTATCTGATTGCATAAACGGAATACTAACATATTTGAATTCATGTAGATTTGGTCTAAAAGAACTCCTGACCTAGAAAAATATCTACGATATCTTGAAAACGAAGATGAGAAATATCAAGATAATATTGTTATTGATCGAACAGTTTTCAAAAAAAAGAAAGAAAGGAAAAAAGCAAAATATCTAGCCGAAATTAACTGTTCTTCTAATAAAATGTTTCGATACTATAAGGTGCATAAGAATAAAGCTGAGAAAAACTCCAAAACAGATCCTAAAGAATCAATCGTCAAAAAGCATTTTGATAGGTCACAACGAATTGAAGATGTTTTCATTAATAATTAATTCAATTTATATTTCATTTACTTTATTCAATCTCGAAATAACGTTTTTAAATACTGAATTTTCAACATTGGAAGACCATAATGTATCCATGTGTTCATAGCCATCCAATCCAATAGTTTCAACATCACAACTCAAATTTTCTAATGTTTTATCGATGTCAATTAACATATCAGATTTACCATAAATTAATAAACAAGGAGTAGTAATTGTTTGAGTTGGAAAGGATGCAACTCTATTTGTTTTTTTAGAAGTGCCACTAAAATAAACTAATTTTGAACCTGAAGCACCACCTTCGTCAAACATATTGAATCTTTTATTATCAATTATTTGAAACCAGTGGACAACAGATTTTACAGATGATGGTGAAAACATATGTGGGTAACCAACTTTTTTCTGAGATTGACTTATATTACCGGATTTCCAATTAAATAAAAATACTAAAGATTTATCAACCACTATTTCATAAAATGTCGGACCCATTAACTTTTGCCAGAATACAACAGAAGGGAAAATTGCACGTTTACCAAATATTCTATATAATAAACCAGGTGCTGATCTTACTAAATATGAACAGATTGGATTATTTAATCCTTGTGGTATCATTGCTGGTGATAAGCCAATAAAAGTATTAATCTTTTTATTCAAGTCATGGTTTAATGATAAAGCAGCCAAGCATTGTGCAGATCCTTGACTGAAACCTATGTAACTTAATTGAGGTTGGTGTGTAACATTTAGTATGTAATCTATTGTATTAGGTATATCAAACATGGCAAATTCGTCCAGGGAATAATTCCAAAATTTTTCATCTGTAGATGATAAAATTAAATGTTTTCTTGAATATTTATTACCTCTATTATTTCCTAACCAAACGTCATAACCTTCATTAACTAATAGAAAGGGTAAGCATTTACTAGTTGTTTCACCTAAAACGAATAACTCACTATTTGTTAATAAACCATGATGCATATAAACAACTGGTGCGTTTGTTGGAACTTTACCTGATTTAGGTAATATTCGATGAATTGATAATAGGTATCCATCCTTGGTCTGTACAACATGTTCATGAACTTTATAACCGTGTACGTGAACAATATCAACTATATCTACTGCGTCTATAATTTTATTGTGTAATTCTAGTTCATTTCCAAAACTCTCATCGAATTCTTCGGTATCTGAGGATGAAGCCGATAAATCAGGAGAATTTTTTTTAAATGAAGATGATATATTATCTGGGTTATTAAACATCGGATTAATATTGGATAAGTATTGTTCAATTCCTAATGAATGAAATATCAGCATTGGTAATTGTACCAATACTGCAATTAAATTCAACAAAATTTCGAAAACGTTCATTAAATTTAATTCAAATATAAAGCTAATGATTGGGTACTAATCCATAGGAAATAAAGATAAGTTGAACAGTGAACGGGTAACATCCATCAAAGAAGGAAAAACGTTAGAAACTCTGTTTACATGTTCGAAAACTCCCATTTTCATGTTAAGGCTGTGTAATTCCATATATTAACGCGATTTTAAACTGTCAATGTCTCATTTATTTACTTAAGTATAAAAACTTATTAACTTCTGTCATATTTAATCTATATATATATATATTTTGTACAAAAAAGTTTTTAAGAAATGTAGTTCTTCTTGAAGTTGAAGTTGATGATATATTTATCAACAGGAACTTCAAAATTATCGTAATACTTATCAACAATGGTTGAAAGTTTAGTAAACGTAGTAATGTAAAGTTGGCATAATGCAAACATACAATTGTTGTATAATTCTTTTTCAATCTGTTCACCAATTGCAATGCTGAATTGGTTTTCCCTCTTTTGTTGATCAACATAATAACAACGTCCTTTCAAAATAGCTTTCAATCCAACAGCAATATTGGTAATTTCCTGTTTGAAACTATCACCTTTAAATGGTATCATCATATTCTTGATATTATCGACAGAATAGGTTCCAAAATTGGAAGGGTTACCGTTATTATTTATGAGATTTTCTAAATCTTCAACTAATCTCATAATATTACCAATATTATATTGACGTCCAAATATTGCAGAAAAGTCTCTCATTTCCTGATCTCTCAAGTCATCTATAGATTTACTCAAATCTTTTGGAAATTCTTGTAGGTTTTTAGTTTCTTCGAATAACCATTTATAATTAATCCATAAAGTTAAATGTTTTTGAATTGAAACACTTGCATCAATGTCATCGCTTGATGATTCGTGAATTTTAATTTCAATTTTCAATGTTTCAAGTCCTTTATTTAATGCTGTTTTAATTATATCCCACATCATATAATAATTACCATATACTTTTTGATCAGTTCCAAATGCTACTATATTGACAAGATTTAGTGAGTCAACAATCCTATGAATTCTATTAAAAAATATAGGATATGCTTTAACATAATTCATAATATGACAATGGAGTGATGATGATAAAATTTCCTGTGATTGTTGATCAACTTCTTTACTCCACATTGAATTAACTTTGGTTTCTAGTTTAGTAAAATTACCATATAAATATTCTTGATTGGTTGGTGCGAGTGATTGAGAAAATTTCCTTAATAAACATAAAATTGGTGGTGTTTCAATCATATTATTCCTAGAAATTGATAAAAGTAATTTTAATGTAGCATTGAAAGTTGGATCAAATAGTTGTCTCATAATTTCAAACATATCATCACCAATATCACGATCCGTTTCAATTGATCCAGACAAAAAGTTTGTCGTGGTTGCAAATTGGTTACATCTAGTTTGTAATGGTATTTTAACAATATTTTGAAAATTAAAATCACTGGATGATGTAATTCCAAATAGAGCTTTCAATAATTCTTGCTCTACAGATAATACGTTTACAATTTGAGAAAAATATATATTAATCTTATTTATTAAATCTTCATCAGCAGAATTGATATCAGAATCTTTAGTTTGACCTTTTGAGAATAAATTAACATTTCTTTTAGTTCCGAAGTCTTTCTTACCTCTTATACTTGAATATTTTTCATCTATTAAAATTGATGGATCAGAATTAAATGAGAATTTTTGTGTGCCTAGGAGAGAAACTTGTTGGTTTAATTGTTTTAATAAAACTGTTGTTAAGTTATCAAAAAACGGTTTCATTGTAATGATAAATGAATTCAAAATGTCGTGATAATCATCAAATGAAACCCATTTAATAAATGCAATTAAACCTTCAATTGTAAGGAGATATGAAGCTTTATCCAAAAATGTAGTTTTTAAGAAAGTAGTATCAAAGTTTTCAGGTGTAACATTTTGTAATTTGGATGATAAACTCAAAGAAATTGATTCAAATATTTTATAAGCATATTGTTTAAAATTTAAAACAAAAGATATTTTGGCATTTTCATATGTTGCCTTCTTTTCTTGTAGAGCTTTCATCTTTGATAACTGGTTGTCATTGTTCTCATCATCATTACTTCCACTAATTTTTAATAATGCTATATATAATTCATTTAATATTTTTTCAAGTTGTTCATTTTGATAGCCTAATGAAATTTGTGATGACAATAACTTATGTAATTTTGAATCTGATATTTCAACAGAATGGACAATTTCATTTAATTCATTCATTAGTAATTTTTCATTTGTTGCCTCCACTTGTAATCCATGGCCTTGTTCTTCAATAAAATCAACATCATCTTTAAAAGCTGATAATTGAACTCCAAAAAATACTAATATTGGATCAATGTGATCACAATTTTGAAATGCAGTTGAAATAGATTGTTTTAAAGCTGATGAAACACTTGTTACTTGTGTTAATGTCTGGATTTTATCGTATTGTAAATGCTCTAATTCTTTAATTATTTTCTTTTGTAATGTCAGTGAATCATCCTTGATTGGATCATAATTTATTTCATCTAAAATTTCCAACAAATCATTATTAGTTGGTGCTGTATCAGAAATACGTGAAAATGCTCTTGATCTAGCATGATGTCTATCATCATGTACTAGTGATTCATCTATATTATTTTCCATTGCCTTTAAATGATTAACTGGGGTTAATAATTTATTAATTTCTGATTCTTGTGATAAGTTAGGTAAATTAGATATTTCATTTGTTGGAGGTTTTATATCATCATCATAACTAGTTGTTATAACTGGAGCCGAAAGTTTACTTGGTTCATGTGTTGCAGTATTTTTTCTTGCCCTTGGTTTTGAAAGATTTAATGGAGCTGTTTGAGTTTCATCCTCACCATTACTTAAATAACTATCAATATCAAAATTGGAATTTATATCACTTTCAACGGACATATTATTATTTCTAAACCTTGATTCATCACCAATTTCAAAACTTAATTGACTAGGTTCGTTATTTAAAGTACCCGATGGTGGTCCTCTTTTTGCCAAATGTTCGAAGCCAGAAGTATTTATTGAATTGACCGGTTTAGGTTTAGAAGATAAAGAACCTGACATTGCATCTGCAGCTGCAGTCGCAGCATGACTTTTCTGTTGTTGAACTCTTTGTTGCTCTAACTGTTTTTGTTGCTGTTGTTGTTGTTGTTGTTGTTGTGATCTTCTTCTCTGTTCATCCTGTTGTGATCTTCTTCTTAGTTCATCCTGTTGTGATCTTCTTCTTTGTTCTTCTTGTTCTATTCTGGCCCTTTCAGCTTCTTCTTCTTGTTGTTGTTGTACTAACTGTCTTCTTCTCTGTTCTTCTAATTGTTGTGATCTTCTTCTTTGTTCTTCTTGCTCTTGTCTTAATCTTTCGGCCTCCTGTTGTTGTTGTAATAACTGTCTTCTCCTTTGTTCTTCTAATTGTTGTGATCTCCTTCTCTGTTCTTCTTGTTCTTGTAATCTTCTTTCTAATTCTTCTTGTTTCCTTCTCTCCAATTCTTCTTGTTTTCTTCTCTCCAATTCTTGTTGTCTACGTTTTTCAATTTCCTGTTTTCTTCTTTGTTCCAAAGCTGCTTTCTTTTGTCTTTCATGTTCTTGAGCCAAGTTTTGAGCCTCTAAATAACGTTGTTGTTCTTCTCTTTGTTTTTGTTCTTCCCACCTTCTTCTTTCTAATTCTAATTTATTTCTATTTTCAAGATCAGGATTAACTAAATTTTTAGCATTAGCAGTTCCAGATATTGCAGCTGCAGTTGAAGCTCTAGCTAACTGTGCCATTGATGGTGAGACTGGAGATTGCATTGAAGGTGATGATGATAATACTGCTGGAACTGGAGATCCTAAACTTTTCTTTAATGAAGATCTATCAGTATTACTTGATTTACTTGGAGAACGTTGTGGAATTGGATTTGTAAAAGTATTTGATGTACTTCTTCTTGGTGAAACAATTGGACTTCTATTTAAACTTTGTGGAGTTGAATTTCTTTTTTGGGGTGATGATAATCTACTTGGATTACCACCATGATAAGAATCATAAAGAGATTCTAAATGGAAATAATCGATAGAACAATTAATTAATTCAGGTATATTACCATTTGTATATCTAATATAATTATCAATTAAAGTACTACACCAGACTCTTCTCTCTTTTGGTGTATGAACTTCCCAATAATATCTTTTACCCATTTGACAAATAAAACCAGTTGGAACTTGATCATCTAATTCTAAAGAACTTAATTCATCAAAATCCCAAGATCTACCGATTTGAATTTGACCATTTGAAGATTCTTTACCTTTATGTAATCTCATTCTACCTGATGTTTTAATTGATAAAATTAAAAATCTATCTTTTTTATTTGATTGTGGGCTATTTGCAGGTGGTCTTGAATTTGGAGATTTTGCATCTTCAATTATTCTAACATGAGCAATATAATTTTCAATTTTATTTCCCATTGAATCAATATCTTTGAATAAATATAAATTAATCTTTCTCATATCAACTTCATATTGTTTTGCAAGATCCATTGAATTCATTGGACGATGACCTGGTTGGAAACCTTGTTGATTAGGCGATGATGGGGACATTGCATGTGCCATTGTATGATATAAATGTCTTTGTCCTTTCAATTGAATAATTGGCTATCCTTTCAACAGAATAATGGGAAATAACTGTACTGTTTTATCAATTTTAGACAAAACAACAAACATCCTAATATTTATTGTTACTATTATCGATATACTCTCTGTGCTATATTTTTAATTGTTCTTTCTACACTCATCCGCTAATTGCGAGTAAAATAAAAATTAGAAATGCATCGATTTTAAAAGAATAAGTGTTATAGTGTGGTCGATCGACGTGGGTCTACACATGACACATATCAGAATACGTTAACTTCTAAGTTTGGCTCTATTAAAATTAAACATTTAAGAAATTAAATAAATACACAACAAGTTTCATGGAAATCATGCTGAAATCTTGGTAGTTTCAGGTGCTTCTGTATCATTACCTTTAAGCTCTTCATCATCTCTGTTTTCGTTTTCTTCTTTCTTCACTTCAACTTCTTCTTCTTGCTTTTTTCTTAGCTTTTCCTCTTCAAGTTTCTTCAACGAAATTTGTAATCTTTCATTTGCATCAGTAATTTTATATCGTCCAAATTCTTCATCTAAAACTTTTAATTCTAATCCAGAATGTAAAATTCTTTCAAAATCTTTATGGTTAATTTTCCAATTTAATTTATCACCACAAAGCCAAGTAATTACTTGATCACAATATCCTAATAATTCAACATCAAATTCACAATGATTAATTGGATCTCTATTAATCAGTATTTGAGGTATTTCATTTGGAATTTTATTAACAATTTCACTAACTGGTGCAACTTTTAATGAAGTGCCAATACAAATTAATAAATCACATTTTCTAACATCTTCTTTAATTGTATTATGATATCTATCAGGTAAATTCTCACCAAAGAATGTTATATCTGGTTTCATAACACCAAATGATTTGATATTTTCAAATTTTGATGAATAATAAAAATTATCATCATCTTCCATTTTTTCAAATTTTCTTATTAGATTTTTTCTTTCCCCTTCACAAAATGGACAATATGCAATTTTTTTCTCTCTTAAATTTGGATATAAAGTTTCACCAGGAATTTTATATTTACATGTAATACAACTTGCAGTTGCAAAAGATCCATGACATTGAACTAATTTATCATATTTAACACCAGCATTTGCTTCTAAATTATCAATATTTTGAGTATAATTTCTTAATAATTTACCTTTATCTTGTAATAATTTAATAAATCCATGTAATGGAGTAAATGAATCTTCTGGTGGTAAAATCATATATGCAATTGAATAAAAAATAGAGGGGTCCCTTTTAAATAATTCTAAACTGAAAACATCTTGTGGATCATCTAAACCTAAATTTCTCATTTTTGAATAAAACCCTTGTGATGATCTAAAATCAGGTATACCAAGTGAAGTTGAGATTCCAGCTCCTGTCAAAACTAAGATATTTTTTGATTTTTTCAATGAATCACAAACATTTTCAATTGTATGAAAATCTAGTAATTTTGTTCTAGTTTTCAAAACTCGATTAATAGCCTCTCTTAAAAAATAAATTGATAAATGTAAAGGATCAGATGATGATAATGAAGATCCTGATGATACTGATGATAAATTTTTCTTAGCTTTACTTGGTTTAAAACCTAATAATTTAGTTAAAATTATAATATCATCAGAAGTTGGACCTGATGGTAAGAATAAATCTAAGAATGAGACATGACCTTCAGTTTTTAAAAATTTACGTATTTGAGAACATAATTTTTTTGTAACTTTAATTTCATTTAATGGTGGTATTTGACAATCTTTATCATATAAATTTAAATCAATTTCTTTTTCATTATTATCTAATTCTTCGAATTGAAATTCACTTATATCATCATCTGAATTAAATTCAGAATCTGAATCTGAATCTGAAAATTCATCATCATTAGTATTCGGTACTTGTTTATTTTTTCCATTACTGATATTATTTTCTATATTACCATTGTTTTCGGTATCTTCATTTAAATCTGAGTCTGAAAGTGAACTTGAACATGAACTATCAATGACTTCAGATTTAAAAGTTTGATTATTCGCATTTCCAATTAAATTATCATGAGCATAAATTGATAATCCTTCATCAGGATCAGTTGTTATCTTTTGACGTTTTGATGAATTATTATCTAAATCAGAATTTGGATTTGATGTGTTATCATTTGAAGTTTCATCTTGTTCTCTTTTCAATGATTTTTTAGAATCGTTATTTGACATTATCATTTAACTTTTTCAAAGTGATTATTCAAATAGATATGCCCTTTGAATGACTAGATTCATACATTAATGAATGACTCTAATGAGAAGAAATTGTGTTACATTAAAACCATAAATTTAAGAAAAAGCAAAAGTTAACAATTAATTTGAATACTAGAGTAAATTTTGAGCAAGCACTTGTGCGTCGATCGTCCGTCAATTCACGAAATTTCAAGAAAACTATTTTTCAGGCGCTAACAAATTTAACTGAATTTTTTTTTGTGAGAAGAATCGAGAAATTTTGAATTTTGTGATATACATTGAAATATACTCAAGTTTACTGCTGGACGAAGATTCACAGGTATAGATATTGTTAGTTTCAGATACCAGCACTAGAGGAAATAAGAAAACAAAATGCCAGCAAAACATAGACCAGCAGTTCCACCACTTCCAAGACTTAGAGTTAAGAATCAAATTGCTAAACAACAAGCTAATCCATGTTTAGTTATAATGTCTCAAATGTTAAACTGTTGGGCATCAAATGGTGAAGGTAATGTTGCATGTAAGAATCTTGAACAAGAATTAAAAGGATGTATGGCTAAAGGTATTAAAGTACCACCACCACCAAAACCAACACTTAATTATCATGCTGCTAGACTTTTACCAAAGATCCATAAACAAGAAAAGAAATAGATCAATTTACACTAAAATATTATTTTTATTATTACGATTATTAATTATTAAATTTAAATACAAAATAAATTTAACATAATTATTGATCATTAGTAACAAAAATACATTTACCATGTATAATAATAATAATAAAAAAACTGTTCTTCAAAAAAATTAAATTATAAAAAGAAATCATAGATATGATTTTCCAAATTGCTTTCTCTCCTCTGTATATAAACCAACATTTATATATATATATATATATATATATAACTACATATAACTATATATAACTATATATAAAAAAACATGTTGAATAGAATAAAATATGTGGAAACAACTTCTTAACATTGCCTATTCAAGTAAGATATCGATGTCAGATTCATGTTGGCAATAGCGCTAAATTTCCGCTCCAATACAAAAAAATTGAAATAACCAACCACCACTTACCCCATTTCCTTCTAAGTTAATCTTAAGTTATAAAGAACACTGCAGCTAGCACCGGGACATTTGACACTCTCACTTAGCAACAACAAAGATAAAAAAAAAGATAAAACTTCGGATTTAGAACTCTCGCAATAACTTTAAAATTTTATTTTATTGAATTATATATTAGGTAGAACTATATTTATATATTTTAAATTATTAGGTATCAATAACACACAGAATTAAACAAAAACGGAGGTTAAAATTAAAAAATTAAATTAAATTAAATTAAAGAAAAACAAGAAATCATAAAGTCATAATTTTAAAAAGAAAACAAGATAAATAAAAATTATAAAAAATGATTCTTTATTCTTTTTATTTTATATTTTGAATTTATCTCTTTTAACGAATGAAAATATTTTTTTTCGAAAAAATATGATTTAAAAAATTGGATATAATTGAAAATGATGATTGATAAGGGTAAAAAAAATACTGTGTAATTAATGATCTAAATTGAATTAGTAAGTTAATTAATATTTTATTGAGTTTATTATTTTATTATAATTAGTTTGTTAAATTTTAATAAGAACAAAACTAAAATAATTAGATAACTTGAATGTAATCTTCATCATCTGGTTCTTTGTGACCAGCTGGCATTCTTAACCATGATGGTTCATTAATTGGTAAGTAAGATGAAGCAGTAGTTTGTAAACCATCATAGAATGCATAGAATGCACAAATTGAGGTAATAAAACAGAAAATACCAGAAACAACTCTAACAGCTGAATGGTCACCAGATTCTGCAATTGTTAATAATAACATAAAGAACCATTTACAGAAAGTTAAAACGAATAATGGAATTGTTGATTTGAAAGTTGATAAGAATAATAAGAAATCAAAGACAACCCAACCAGAAAGGAATAAAACAATAGCTGATGTAAAGTTGTCAGTTGATTTATAAGAAGCAGCAACATCAAATAATGATGAAGTTGCAGCACCATATGACATGATGAAACCACCATAACAAAGTAATAAAGTTGAACCGAATAAGTTATCATCAACAATTGCCCAAATACCCATAATAATTTGAATTAAACCATTACCAAAGAAGAACATACCAGTTAAAACAGCTGGAGATTCAACTTTTCTAGCATGACATAAAATTAAACCTAAAACGAATAATGAAACAGCGATAAAAGCTAAACCGACTGAACAAGATGATGGATATGGTCTCCATTCATTTGATCTTTTATACCATGAGTTTCTTAAAAGACCAGTTCTTGGTGGTAAGATAGTGTATACGTATTTCTTTTCAAAGACTTGTTCAGACATTTTATTTGTATTAAATTAGAAAGAATATTTCTTGATTAATGAAACAAATAAAAAAAAAATTATTATAAAACAAAAGAAAGGAAGAAGATAAGAAGGAGAGGAGGAAAGGTAACTGAATTTAAAATTAAAAGGAAAGTAAGTTATTTAAGTAAAAAATTGGAAATAAGGGGAGTCAAATCATTTTTATATTGAAAAGGGATAATTTATAACAACAAATTATGGAAATGGAAATAAGATATTAAAACACAAACAAATAATAATAATAAAAAAAAAAACATTTTAATGGAAATTGTAAGATACAATTGTGGTTGAGTGGGTGGGTATGAAAGTAAGTTGTTACGATATGGTGGTTAGCAACCTAATTGATAATCGATTGTTTGATATGAACTGAATTAATCAATCAACTGAATTAAAAAAAAAAAAAACTGTTGAGAAAAAAATCAAATAAATTAAGTAAATTAGATAAATTGGACAAATAAATGACCTAATTAAGAAAAAGAACGCAATAGAAAAAGAACTCAACAACATGTCAACTTGTTAAAATTCTAAATTTACTAAGTAATTATTCAATATGGTGTCAGAAATAGGTAATAAGTAAACAAATTAGTTGAAAAAAAGTTATTAAAAAAGAGGTTAAACAATAAATGGCTTTACCGGGGTTGAAAATGTTGATTATTGTAATTTTAATTTGAGTGAATAAAATTTCATTTCCGATTAATAAATTACTGTTATTACCGATTTTTTAAGGTAAAGCCATTTTTTAATCATAAAAGTTAACATCAGATTACAATTTTACATTTTACACTGTTATTAGTAATTTACCCCCTTTACAAATCTAAAGATATTAATTTATTTATTAAGTAAATATGATGATGATATAATAATATGATGATTATTATCATTTATTGTATATTAATAATTAATAATCAATAATATAATAGTTTATAATTAAAAAATGTCAGTTGTCAAACAACAATAGAATTAACAAACAGAAAATGTCAAAAAAAAAAAAAAAATAAAATAAAATAAAAAACATATGAAAAATAATAGCCGGAAACAACGGAAATCTTTAAAAACATTTCAGAGGCTAATACTTTTTTTATAATTTAAACGAAAAGGCAAAAAAATTATTGTACTATTGCCTGATTAGGTTATTTAATTAAACGCATTCTATCCGGCTTTGAAGGAAATTTTTGAATACTATTGTTTTTAAATTTAATAAATTTATAATTGTTTTATTCATCATCTTGGCGAAGATCTGTTAATTTACATTCATGTTACAAATTTATTAAATTATGAAATGTATTTAAATTATTTAATAGTTTTATATATTGATATTATATTTATTAAATACATTGAAATGAAAATTTAATGATTAATAACTAATAAAAATCAGTAATATTAGAATTAAAATTAAAAGTCAAAAATGTAAAAATGTAAAAATGTAAAAATGTAAATAAATCGTTAAATAAAGTAAGGGAATTTACATTCCTAAATGAAACAAGTAAACAATTGACCTAGTACATAGCCGTTCCGAGTCATCCGATTTCCGCTCATTAAAAAAAAAAGAGCGGCTCATCAAAAAAAAATTATAATAGTATTATTAATTATTATTAATGAAAATAAAAAAAAAAGTCGTCAGTTTCCAGTTTCCGTTCCGATCATCCATCATCCATCATCCATCATCCATCCCATCCCATTCCATTCCATTTCCTATTCTATTTTAGGAATGGAAATTGAAAACTGAAAATTTAATACACTCCTCCCCCTTTTTTATTAATTTATTAAATATATGTTACACGGCTATCTCGGAGTCGACGGCTTTAATTACTTTAAAGTGGGTTTTCTTAATATTTACATTTCAATTTACAATAAATTGTTGACATTTTATTTTCTATTGTCGGCTCAGCAATTCATATAATACAATAATATATACACATAATGTATTAAGTGTAAATAAAATACGCAATAAAGGGTTTCTTTTCTCGTTTTTTAATTACAGAGAAAATTACCTAATTAAATTAAATTGAATTGAAATTAAAATTAAAATTAAAATTAAAATTAAATTGATTATGTAATTTGGGGCACTCAAAGTTGATTGTAGTCATAGTTATTAACATATAGTATAATATCATAAATATCATAAATATCATAAATATCATATCTACATATTTATATATAGGATATAGGATATGGGATATAATAATTACAATTACTAATATTAATTACTAATATTTACTTGAATGAATTTACATTAGTAAATTTTGGAAACAATACAAGTTAGAAATAGGTAATTGGTAAATAAAACTGAGCATAGACTCTGTCAACACAACAAATTTGTACATACAGCCCGACCAATTAATAGAAGGATGGAGGGGATGGGGGTTAATTGTTAATTATTAATTCAACCAAAATCACCTGTTTTTTCAATCAGCAGCCGCTCTGCAAAACGGGAAATCGATGGAAATGTCGGCTCCTGAAATTGATTAATTTGAAAACTGCCGGTAATTTAAAATTAAGAGAGTGTGGCGCATAAATTTGACCCGAGGCGCCCGCGACAAGGTTTTCAGTTGTAAGTTGTGGACAAACTTAAATTAATTTTCAATCATCAGCCACTCTCAATAAATCTAGTTAACCTCTTCTCTCTATTCATCAACTTTTCAAAGATAAACAAATAACTGTCGTCAACCTCTTATTTTAGGATAGCCATCTGGCTAAATATATTGCCCAGTAAAGTTGTCTCTCTGATTGGAATATCTTAGGTGAAAGTATTGTAACTACAGTTAGTTATGGAATATTAGGTTATTACCATATGTATTAAAAAATAATTTTGCGTCGATTTTGCGTCGATTTCGGGTTTATCACACTTTTTTTTTCTCTCTTTTTTTTTTCCAACATGATTAGAGTTTTTCACTCTAATGATATTTCCTTTTCTATCAATTTAATCACAAAACTTGCCTTTTTATCAACAAATTCACTTATTTTAAAATAAAAACAATGTTATCTCGTACTGCAAAATCAAGGGCTTATTATTCAACTCTTAAACTTGGTAAAACTTTCGGTGAATTTCAAAGTGAAACTGCAAATTTAAATTTAGCTGATAACTCAAAAGATGAAAGTTTAATTACAAAGATAAAAGAGAATAATGTATACAAGAATTATTTTCAAAATTTCGAAAAATTGAAAAAAAGTTCAGAAAATCAAAATAGAATAACTTCCTTTGAAGAGCAAAAATCTTTTAAACAAGTCTTTGATTATTTATCAAAAGAATCAAATAAAATTGGTATTGTTAAATCATTAGAAACTTTCGTTAATTTCCAATCTCCATTACAACAAAAGAGAAATGATTTATTATCAAATCCAAAATTTGCCTCTTCCACAAATTCTTCTCCTTCTTCTTCTTCTTCCTCTTCCTCTTCCTCGATACCAAAGAATGGATTATCTTTTTTTGCAAAACCTTCAGGTCCAATCAATTTAGAAATTCAATATAAAAATAAATCAGATTCTAATAAAATTTTATTAGAAGCTTTATCACCAACTTTAGTTTATATTAATAAAGAGATAAATTCAAGTAAAGAAATGTATGATTTTGTTAAAAAAAATATAATTAATACATTTCTTAAAAATTTAAAATCAAATTCAAAAATTAAAAAAACTAATAATAATTTAAAAT